>JABUQX010118518.1:2500-5000 GCA_015478945.1 Trachelipus rathkii
ATTAATAGGTCCAAAAATGGCAAAGTACCATCGACCTCCTCTTCTTTTGTAAAGTTAATATTATTTAATTGGGAATTTAGATAATCAAAAAAGGGTAAAACTTTATCTTTGTTTGAAAAAAGTAAAAAGGTATCATCCATAAATCTTCTGTAGTGCACTGGTTTGAAAGAGGGGGGACAATTTTGTAACCAGACTTTTTCAAAATGATTTAAGTATGAATTAGCTAGGGTCGCGCTAAGGGGGGATCCCATGGCCAGGGAATCGGTTTGTTGATATAAGGTATTATTAAAGAAAAAATAGGTATCTTGAGTAGCCAATGTAAGTAAAGTCTTAAATTCTGATCTATTAAAGCCGTTAAAAATAGGATTCAGTTGGTAAATATCATCAAGGAGAAACTCTATTGCATCTTTTACAGGGATATTTGTATATAAAGATTCAACATCGAAACTTGACATAAAAAAGCTATTCACATCAATATTTAGTAACCAATTCTTAAAGCTATAGGAATTTTTCACTATAAATTCATTATTGGCAAAAGGAGTCAAAAATGGAACCAAAAATTTCGCTAATTTATAATTATGGGTATTAAAAGCTGCTAGAATGGGTCTTAATGGGACATTTGCTTTATGTATTTTAGGGAGACCGTATAATATTCCAGGGGAGGAACCATGGGAGTATATATCATTAAACACTGTTTTGTTAATTTTATCGGCTTTTAGTAACTTACGCAAAAAACGATTAATCTTTTCTTCTAGGTTGAGAGACAAAATCAAGGGGTCCTTATTTAAAATAGGGGTGAACTTAGTGGTGTCTGAAATGACATTAAGCATTTTACCATTATACTCGGTTCTATCCATGAGAACGACACCTAAGCCTTTGTCAGGTTTACAAATAATTATAGACGGATCATACCTAAGGGATTTAAGAATACTAAAATCAGCTTTTGAGATCAAATATGAAAAAATTTTGGAAGGATTAAACTTATAGTAAAATTTGTGGGCGAGAAGCTTCAATTTAAGGGTAACTGTATCAAAATCTGATTTGAAAGGCTCGTAATTTTTCAGCTGGTAAATTAATCTTTCGAAGGCACTATAATACTTACAAAAATCCATACGATAAGCCGGTAAACAAAAGTTTAAACCTAAACTTAAAAGTCGCTTCTCCGGAATTGACAATACTTTAGAGGAATAATTAAATATATATTTATCAGAAAGTAATGCGTGGTCATTCCTAAGCAAATTCAGAGCTTTCAACTTATTGTTCTGACGGGTCCCACATTTCTTCAGTAGACCATCTACAACTTTTGTAATTTTACCAGTAACAACTATGAAATCAAGAAAGGTTAAATTAGTTTTCAAAACATTACGGCATTCGATAAATTGCTGGTTAAGTCTTTTTATCTCTTTATTCTTAAAAGCTATTTCATTATTTAAAAGTTTGAACTGAAAATTCTTATAAATATTAGAATTATATAGGCGTCTAGAGAAAAGTTTAAATTTAATGAAACCTGGGATAACTCCATATGCTTTACAAGTGTTCAAAAAGGCGACGTCCAGTCTTCGCTTCCCCAATCTAAATGAAAGGCTCTCATAGTGTCTAATATCCTTAGGTATTGCTTGGCCATATTTTTGTCGAATAGTGTTGATCCAGCTTCTATGACATGGGAATTTTAACTTAATCAGGAAAAGCAATACCAGAGCCCTCCACATGAAAATCTTTAATCAAAATAACACAACGTTTCGGAAACTCTAACTATTTCCATCGTCAGGTGAAAGAACTATAAATATAATAATAAACATTAGCAAATATCAGAAACAAAAACAGTCTTAATTAAACAATAAATAATAGAAATCTTAAAAATTACAAATTTGGACATATTTGAAACAATCAAATAAAATTAACTCGTACCATTTGCAAAAACTGGACTAAATTTAGAAATAAAAGACGTCGCCTCCAAATCTCAAATGCAGCATCTAAAAAATAGAACAATAAATATAAAATTTAACTTAATTATTAGTATTTAAGGGTAACTAAAAACAAATGACAGGACCCACAGATACATAGGCAACAACTTACCAGATGTAAACTGGTTATTTCGTATATAACATTCAGGATAAACTCAGGACAACACATCACTTCTAGAACGTGAAGTTAAAACAATTGCAGTTTAAAAGGACCAGAATCACTATTTAAAGAGGGTTTAGTGTTATAGATGAATAATGTTTCCAAAATATGTAGGTTGGTTGGTGAATTACTTTGGGCCAGTATGCTGAAGTTATTATAATTAAAGGTGTGGTCTAATGTGTGGGAATGATCCCTGATGGATGAATGGGCTGGTGAATTCAACCACACAGTGCCTAGATGTGAGTTATATATTAAACTACCTTTTTATGAACATATTTTCACAAAACAACGAAAAGAGCTAACTTCCCTTCTGCGAGACTTTTTCCCCCAGTTGAATATTAATTTAGTTTTCTCTGCTTCGCGTAAAATTTCCTCA
>JABUQX010118518.1:27500-32500 GCA_015478945.1 Trachelipus rathkii
TATGGGATAGGGGCCATGATATATGGGTTCTAGTTTGTTTCTGCCATACTGCTGTTTTTTAACTAATACAAATTTTGCATCTTGCAGACTATTTGGCACATATATTTTGGGGTTCTTGGCAGTAAATTCTGGAGACAGAGGGAGTCCTAAGAATAATTTTAGTTTTTCAGCGTAAGTTTTCATGGACATGGGGAAGGAGGACTCCAGCTGGTCTATTAATGCTCCAGGGAGAGTTGGATTTTGACCCATAATTAAGATGGCAGGGGTGATTCCTTCTGAATTCAATAGGGCAGTACGCAGACACAATAGCACAATGGGGAGAAGATCTAGCCAATAATATTTCACATCTTCCAACTCATCCGACAGCATGGCTCGCAAAGATCTCAACAATGTTCTATGGGAGTTTTCGATGAGGCCATTGCTTTGTGGGGTATAGGCGGAGGTAAAGTTATGCCGGGATCCTAACTCCTCACACACACTCTTGAATAAGTCCGACGTAAACTGCGTTCCTCTATCAGAAACGTAAGTTCCTACCACTCCAGCTATGGGTAGAAATTCTCTAGTAATTACCTCCACTATGGTTGAGGTTTCTATGTTTTTTAAAGGGAAAGCAAAGAGATAACGGGAGAACCTATCAATCAATGTTAAAAGGTACTTATAGCTTTTGCATTGAGGCATTTTAAGAATGTCAATATGGACTACTTGAAATTTGGCCGATACTGGCCTATAAGATTCATATGGAGGGCTTATTTTGCGAAAAGATTTAGATCTCTGACATGCATCACAACTTTGTACAAATTGCTTTACGTACTTTGGCATATTTTTCCATACAAAGCGCTTTCTAAGGGATGCCAGAGTTTTCTTAACACCAAAATGCCCTAAAGAGTGAGAATAAGAAATAACAGGAAGAATAAAGGATTCTGGAACAAAGACACGTGGTGAAAGTGGAATAGATTCATCAACGACTAGTGAGACCAAGTCATTCCTATAATAATAGAGTCTTTTTGTAAGCTTAAGACCCGTATTTTCTTGGTTATTTAAATATTTCTGAAGTTGTACATCAGCTTCCTTGTGCTGCTTGCAGTTCTTTGTAGTCAATCTTACACTGAAAAAGCTTAAATACATCATTGGCGGAAATATTGAAAATTGATGCAAGAGCATAACCGTCATCCTCTGTTGAAGAATTCTGCTGGGGTAGAAAATCTGGTGACACCAAGACTTCATCACAGGATACTTCTGGAATGACTTCTGCTTCAGGTATCTGATCTCCAATTTGAAGAGAAGAGCTTGTTGCTGAATCTAATTCTACTTTTTCCGCAGAAGTGGAAGGAGTGGGCAAATTTGATGGCCATTCAGTGGTTCTCTGAGCTGGATTTCTACTCAGGAAATCTGCAAGAATATTTTCTTCGGATTTAATATGATGTACAGTCAAATCATACTCTGACAAGAAAGTTAGGTAACGCTGCTCCCTTGCTAGCAAGTGATTAGCATCAGTCTCTTTTTTAAGTGACTGTGTGACTGAAAGATTGTCACAAAACACATCTACCTTCCTTGCTTCTACTATGTGGGTAAATTTCTTAATTGTTTTAACCAAGGCAAGGAGTTCCTTGCTATATATACTGTAACCAATTTCAGTAGGATTCAATCGATAACTGTAAAATCCCAGCGGAACTGTTTTTTCATTTTCCGTAGAAACTACTACACCTGCCAAGGCTGTCTGACTAGCATCAGTGAAAACAGATATTTGAGCATTATTAGAAGGAAAACCCAAAGGTATAGCATTTTTGAGGGCCAATTTGGCCATATTAAAGGCTTCTTCTGCCTCAGGATTCCATTTTACTCTGCGTTGAGAGTATGGTGCACCTTTGAGAAAAGAAAGAAGAGGAGAAATAATTTCAGAAATACCCGGAAGAGAAGAGCGAAAATAGTTTAGACTGCCTATGAAAGAACGTAAATCTTTGATAGTCTTGGGTTTTGGGATATTCATAATAGCAGTGGTTTTATCCTCATTAGGGAGCATGGAGCCTTCGGACACATCAAAACCTAAATATGTAACCCGAGACTGTCCAATTTGGCACTTATCAGCACTAAGTCTCAAATTAAAAGATTTCAACCGGTCTAGTACCATTTCTAAAATCTTCATGTGTTCATCATGAGTAGGAGTGGCGATGAGGATATCATCAATATATATAAAAATGTTAGGGATTTTAGAAAGAATTAAAGATATGTATTTTGTAAAACTAGTGGGACTGGAATGGAAGCCTTCTACAATACTATTATATGAGAAACTGCCAAAAGGAGTATTTATAGTTAAGAACTTTCGACAATCAGGGTGGACTTTAAGGTTATAAAATGCCTTTTTTAAGTCTAAAACAGAAAATACTTTACACCCGTGAAGTAAGTTCGTAAAGTCATTTAAGTTAGGGAGACTGAAATTGTCTCGAACAGCTCGTTTGTTCAGTAATCTCAGATCGGCTACTATTCGGACTCCACCACTAGGTTTAGAAAGTACAGAAATCGGAAATCCCCAAGGTGAGTGCGAGGGAGAAAGTACCCCAGCATTTACTAACCTGCCTATCTCTTCTTTGGCCTTATCATATAAACTAGTAGAGATTCTGCGACTTTTAATGTTTATTGGGGAACCCATAACTTTAAATTTATAAGGAATTAATTCATTTAAGGAATTTTGTTCAGCGGGGGAAAGGGGAAATTTTGTAAAGCCTATTTCACTTGTATTATTAAATTCACTTTCTTTATTAATATCACTTTTATTCATACTTATTTCATTTCTATTTTTATTACACTTGTAGGAGGCATTGTCCTGATAGCTACCCCCAGGGATACTATTATTATAATTATTATCTCTCACATTAACATTTTCTAAAATTTTATATAAATCATCAAACAACATTTTATATTCACCTAATAGAGAAGTATAAAGGGAAGGCGCAGAAGGAAGTTTAGGAGAAAGAGTTAAATTTATATAATTAAAATCATTTGTTATGGGTAGTGCTTCAGAATCATTCCCTTGAATGACTTCACATGATAGACCAGTTGTGGCATCAATTATAATATTTGAGCTAAAATCTAGGTTAAATTTATATTTAGTAAAAAAATCTATCCCTAAAATATTATCAATTACATCAGCAATTAAAAAATTATGTTCGTAATCCCGCTTAAGCAGGAAATTTAATTTTTTAGTTATACAATCATAAATGTTAATCTGACTTCCATTAGCAGCTGTGAGAAAGCCAATAGGATCTTTCCTTTGTTCTGCAGAAGCCTTTAAAATAGAAAATGAACTCCCTGTATCTAACAAGAATAATTGCTTTGAATTAGCGTCATATATACGAAGGAGACAATTAATTGCAAAATTTTTACATTCGTTTACATTTAAAACTTTGGGAAGCACTGACCCATTGCAAGAATCTGCATTTTCAACCCGCATCGCAGTATTTTGGCTTGGAACTAAAGATTCCAGCCCAATAACTGCCTGTTCGCTACCTTGATAATGCATATCCTTACCCTTAACACTATTATCAGAGGAAATCAAATTTTCCCTATACCAAGATTCATTTTCACTCAACTGAGAAGCTCTCTCGCATAAAACAGATTGTTTTACGCCATTAGTAGCATTTTCACTTGAATGAACATGAACCTGGATATTATTTTTATTAGCATGCAAAATTGTATCAACATTTTTACCTATACTGTTGTAATTATTATTCAAATTTGGTTGGGGGTAGCTTTCCTCCCTAAGACTTTCTATATTGTTAAAACTACTTTTGTACTTACAAATTTTACGAGTTACCACTGGATTAAAACGCACTTTCTTTATACAGGGGCGTAACTCCACCCCTATACTTAGTTTCCCTGCGAAGGTAGGGAAGTAGGTCCAGCATTGTTTTGTGATGGCGCTTGTGCCAACAAATGAGCCATTTTGCAAGTGCCTCCTTGGCACCTGCTAGCCATTTCACGGAATGTGAAATGGTAGTAGCAAAGGGGTCCATCTTTTCTAAATCCTGAAGGTGATCGACGACGGTTAGTACGACTTCTGTCCCAGCCAGGAGAGCGACCTCTGTCCCAACCATTATCATTACGAGACATCCGTAGATCTAATTGATTTACTTGATATGTGAGGGCCTCCAACTTCTGGAACATCTCACTTAGTCGATTGTTTATTTGGGCCAAATCATTGTGTGAAATGTGGTCTTCTTTCCTAGGTTGGGGATCACTTGCCCTGGTAGGGATGAATGGAGTCACAGCATTGACCGAATAATCTGGATAGGATTTTGATTTATGACGTTGGGATTCCATGAACACGTCAGCTGCTTCGGCCAATTTATGAATATCTGCATCCCCTTTCAAAACCGTTAATAACGGTACCAGATCCTCAGGTAGAACACGAAGAAACATCTGTTTCATAAGGTTTTCATTTTGATGTAGAAGCCATTGATAACTGCGGATTCCTAATGATGCTTTAATTCTGTTAAGATATGCAGTGGGCTTTTCACCAGGTTTAAGCTCCTGCCGAAATAAATTTTCAGCTTTCTCTTTATCAGATGGAGCATAAGTTTCAGTTACAAGGCGAACCAATTCTTCATATGTTTGGTCGTTGATAGGATAGCTTATTCTTGAAGTTATAGCCGAAGGTAAGAGAGGACCAAGAAGTTGAACCTTTTCAATATTATCAGTAACAAAATATAGGCTAAATAGAAATTCCACTCTATCTAACCACTTTCCCACATCCCTTGTTTCAAACCGAGGAATATCCTGCACAGAGAGTACTTTCCTAGTTCTTCGATGTGGTTCGGGTGATGGGGTGCGAGAACGATCACTCTCAACCGATGAGTTATTTGAGTTGTGACCATCGTTCCTATTTAGATTTTCATTATGTCCATCATTTTCATTTATTTCAACATCTACATGATGTATAGAAATTCCAGACAGTGGATTATTTAAATTTTGAGCACCAGACCTGCTTCTAGTCGAAGTCATCG
>JABUQX010118519.1:0-2500 GCA_015478945.1 Trachelipus rathkii
TTGAAAGAGTACAGCAGATACTATATAAACACCAAATGAATGCTCCGATATTCTCACGAGATAGTACAAATTTAAATATTATACGAATATATTATTTCGCACCTACTCTTATATCATCGGTCCTAATCATAAAACAACTTTTAGAATACACACCTATAGAGAGGTAACAAAACAAACCATATCTAAATAACGATGAGATTCAACACTGAACCGGAGGAAAAATAAGTAACACAGGCATTAAAAGTAGGAACTACTGCGATATCTGAGTAATCATAACAAGACCTGTGATCTTCGAATGTAAACTCTACAACAAAGAGACACAGAGCGTACTATCATGAAGCCAGCTTGATTCCTCGCGGAAAGAAGTCTTTTAAAGTAGAGCGCCTATCAGAGAATCCACTTCCCACAAACACACAACACTAGAGACAGTTCACACACCACTCTAATATCTACATGCAATGAATAGATTTTGCTAAACCACAATACGAGGCCAGAAAACCAACAAATAAACAAGAGAAAATGAGTTACATATTATATCATAAATATATACACATATAATCAGTACTAAATAAACAATTATGAAATATCCAAAGTAGTCTCATGAGTAAATCAAACCAAACGAACTAGATAGAAATCAAAAACATGAGTGAGGTGGCAGAAATCTAAAGGGCAAGATATACGATCACTAGATATATCGCTTGATCAATGGTGGACTACGCCACACACAGACCCAAATAATTGCAAAAAACTCTAGGAGAAGGACTTTTAACAGTTTTAAATACAATACCTTCGCTTACAGCCCAGAAATATATAGCCAACAACATGATAGCATCATAATTCGTGGTCTATGAAGATAATCGAAATACATGAACCGAGAGGGCTCAACTATGCCAAGCTATCCATTAGTATTCTCATACAAATATCATTCAACAACAGCACAAAATGCTCCCATTAACCGTCCAATATATCGCCGTTTCAGGTCATATGACCGCACGCTTCTCACAATTCTGTACTATATCGAAAAAAAACAAATACATCAGAACTATACACAGAGTTATTGAAGTCAATATTATCTCATTTACATCATTTATTAATATTTGCAATAAGTGCATGACAGGATTAATGGGAAATCTCTGTAGGAAGTGTTAGGGATATATATTGTCCATATTTGGGCTTTTTTAACCTGGAATATTTAGAAATGTTGAAATGTTAAAAATGTATTAAAAATTAACGCTAAAATTTCAGTCAAAACGAGGCTAAGAATATTTTTTTGAAAGATATTATAAACTCGCGGTTCTTCTATAAATCGGTTTACCCCATGATGTTCATAGAAACATCTAAACCAAACCAATTTGAAGCAAGTCATTATTAATGATTTAGTGTTCTCTTGTTAATAAATCCCGCTAACGAAAGATAATGCATTATCACAATTAAAATCTCAAGCTCATGTGAATTTCGATCTTAGGGTTTATTTTTTCTTATGATCCAAGGATCAGGAACCCCTGTCACACGTTGTTGGTTTTCGCTGTAATTCTGTCAATGACTCGTGAAATGGTAACAAAAAATGTGAGAACTAATAACCAAACCTTACATTAAATGGATCTACACGGCGTTATATACCGAACGATGAAGAGTAATGTCATAGAAAAATGACCGCCGAGAGGTTTCATTACATTGTTGTATCCGACCTTCTAAATAATTTCGACATCCGATCCCTAAGTGTGTATTGCAGCCTAATGTTAATACCACGCAATATAATTTACTAGACCTTCAGTACGTAGGCACGAATACTTAAAAGCCTCTTTGTTAAGTAGTTCTTTTTCCTAAAGGTAAAAGATGCTATAATTTCCTAATGTTCACGTACTTACCACACCTTGAGTAAGACCCAGGCGTCGGAAGTTCGATTCCCGTATTATATAAGAGATGTAAGAGTTGGTTAAGCCCATAACGCGCCAATTTTCAAGATTGGAACAGCAGTTTGTAAAGTACACATAAGAAAGAAGGAAACTCCGTAATAATAATGAAAAAGAAGAGTCTTCAGGAGCCGGGTCAAGAATTCCATATAACTTCTTTTTTTTAGCTGTCGTCTGTTTTTTCACGGCCATCCCTTTGTTTTAATCAGGAGGTAAATATCTTGATAAAAAAAGCAGGACAGGTATAGATACTTTCCACGATATTATGGGAGGTGTCGATCCTCGAACAGCTGTAAAACGACGACTAGCCGATGCTTCTTAAGATGAAAATGTTAGATGATGTTAACGAAAAATACGACGTAAGATGCTGGTCAAGGTGTAGGTCGTCGTAAAAAAACCTATAAAGAGGAAATAGGAAAGGTCCACTAAAGAAAAAGTGCATTGATGTGTTTGCCCTTTAATAATGATGATGAACGACTATTATTTTACATAAACAGTGGCAACCTGTAACTATTTAGTATATAAGGAATGTTTAAACAAATCTCTCATCATTATACATTCGGTGAATGTACTAGCAAGATGCATTT
>JABUQX010118519.1:10000-12500 GCA_015478945.1 Trachelipus rathkii
AGCATAAATTGAATAGAAGGTATTATATACCTAATTTTTGGGAAAGAAAAGAATATTAAATTCATATTTTCAAGCTAAAAAAGGAAAAACTATTTAAGTTAATATAATAAAACTTCTTACTGTGTTCTGTTCATTATGAAAATAAAACTTTTCGCAAATTATGAAATATTTATAAATATTGGGCTATGTGTGGAGTCTCGTTTCTTATGATAAAACTTATTATATAAATATATAGATATATAATAATATCTAATATATATAAATATATATATAATATTAGTATATATATATATATATTATATATATATAATATATATATATATTAAAATATAATATATATTATATATATATATATATATAGATAGCCGCTATATAATGGTGCCCCCTAATTGCCTCTAATACGGCGCCATTTTAATATATATATATATATATAAATATATATATATATATATATATATATATATATATATATATATATATATATATGAAATATAAAAAAAAATATATAATATAGTATAGTATATATGTTTTGCTGGCGTTAAGGTTGTTGCATGGACTTTTGTTGTTATTTAAACTTGTTTCTTATATTATTATTTAAGGCTTGTGTCTTTAATTAAACGTTGCCTTCGGACTTACTACGTAGGAATCTGAAGTTAAAATATGTTATATACTAATATTGACCACAAGCTCTTCGTGAGGAAAAGACCTTTAAGGTATAGCAGGGTAAAAACTGTGTTATAACGGTATCAGTTGGTCAATGCAGCGAAACTTATGTGATGAGCAAACCACAGAAAAAAATTCCTATAAGTAATCGCCATCCATTCCTATCTTAATTAAGATAGGAATGGATGGAATCCTATAGGAATTTTTTGCTGGGAAGTGAATGTGCACATTTGAAACATATAAAGAATCCATTGTTCTCTCAAAGTATCTTTTATTCAAATAAACAATTCAAAATTTTTATTGAATAAATCGTAAGTCCTTTACGTTATTATTTTCATAAGTATTTAACAATGAATCAGCACTAAATTTTCATACTTCAAAATATTCATAAACTTAATAAGGACACGTAAGACCCTGTGAATGTCACTTGTATGAATTCAATACACTATAAAGTCCTTCAACATAAATCCCTATTGTATAAAACTCTGACAAAATCCAATAACGAAATTAAATCCTCATAAAATGAAAAGTAAGCATAATAAAGTCGCGAGGAGTTCTAGAATTACCTAAAAGTTTTAGCGTCTGTAAATATTTTAATTACTTCCATGGTAAATTAAGATAACAATTAAAGATAGTAGTACTCTCCTATAACAAAACATATCAACAAGAAGACAATTATAATTTTCTTCTACAAGTTTTAGTTTCTCTCTTTAAAATAAATATAATAGAAGAAGATAATCCCGGTAATATATATCTCTGAAAATACGGGAAGAGATTTCTCCTATATATAATATATTATATATATAGTATATATAATATATATATATTATATAATATATATATTATATAATATATATATATATATTTAATATATATATATCTATAATATATATATATATATATATATATATATAATATATTATTATAATATAATATTATATATGATATATATATATAAATTATATATATATTATTATATATATATATATATATATATTCTATATATATATATATTATAATATATACTATAATATATATATTTTACGCATGTGTGCAATAACCATTTCATGTATACATATGCACCTTTTATTTATTGCAAGCAAAACTGTATCGATTGGAAGCGTCCTGTTACATTCTTTATTATTATTAGTACTTCTCCTTTTTCCTAACTAACTATATTATTATTATATTTATTATTATTATATTATTATTAAGTATTATTATTATTATATTATTATTATTATTAATATTATTATTATATCTTATTATATTATATTATTATTTTATTATTATTAATTATAGATTATTATTAATTATTATTATTATTATTATTATTATTATTATTATTTTATTATTATTATTATTATTATTATATTGGTTAATTTGACAGAGCTGTTTGAGCCTGAATTCTCAGCGCATTTCTTTATAATCATAAGTGTAAAAGCAATAGGGGCTAAACTCCAAGGAAACACGAAATTAATTTTTTATAATTTTACCTTAGTTTACCTTGCAAACCTCCAGAATAGTTGTACCGAGCGTATCATCTGAGGGTTCCCAACTTGAACAAACTCAAAATAGTTGTGTACGAGCGATTCATCTGAGGGTGGCCACTTGCCGCAAACTAAAATAGTTCGTACCGGAGCGATCATCTGAGGTTGCCAACTTGAGCAAACTCAAAATAGGTCGTACCGAGCGATCATGCTGAAGGGTTGCGCAACTTAAACAAACTCAAAAATAGTTGTAGCCGAGCGATTCCTGCTGAGGGGTTGTCACATGAGCAAACTCAAAATAGGTCGTACCGAGCGATTCTTGAGGGTTGCAACTGGAGCCAACTCAA
>JABUQX010118519.1:15000-17655 GCA_015478945.1 Trachelipus rathkii
ACTCAAATTTCACAATCATTTACATATTTTTAACCTATATTTACAAATTAGGTTCAATATAAAGATTGAAAGAGCCCAAATTTCTGCACGCCACTAAACGTAACCCGTACCGCCAGGAGGTCTTGCATCAGTACCGCACCTGCACCTGCACCGCAACTGGAAATGAAAACGCACGCATTCATGCGTCAGTCACTCTATCTCGAATGAAATACATATTTAGTACCACTTGCAGCACTTTTCGTTGTAATGTAATTTCATGTTATCTCTAGCGTAGGCCTGATATGAACATTAATATATTAATATTTGTAAAATTGGAAGACATATTGTTGTATTCTGTATAAATTAAACAAAATAATAAGTTCATAAATTGAAAAATGAATTATTATTATATTAGTTTCTCTTGTAAGCTAGTAATTATGACGGACGCTAACGTAATCATCCGGATTGCTTCAATCTCATACCAAGAAGTGCTAGCCTACAAATTATCAAAAGCCTTTTTGATTATTGTGTACGAATCTCAATGCATCGATAAGTTCCTTCACTGGCCAACAAAAAAAAAAGAAAAATTTTTTTTGCTGCCAAGGATATTTTATCGAATTTATAGTATACTCAGGTGTGCTGATTTCAGAAATGACATTAATTTTCCAAGATTGGCTCTAGTTCTTGAGAACAGGGTGTTCCAGATTTACTCTTATTCAAATATCTTTTTTAATTCTAATGCATATTTTACAGTAATATCGTTTATTTCTTTTTAAGGGGCTTACCTTTATATTTGCTTACATCTGTGGTGAATATGCAGGAGAACCAAAGAAGAAATATTACTAACTTTGTGAAGCAAGCATATCTGCATACTTTGGAATGAAACTCGGAGACCAAGATAAGTCTTGGGCTCCCCATATGGTCTGTAAAACGTGTGTCGAAAATCTACGTCAGTGGAAAAATGGACGAAGAAAAGGTTTAAAATTTGGTGGGCCTATGGTATGGCGGGAGCCAAAGAATCACCACAGTGACTGTTTCATTTTTTGTTGGTTAACTGTGAAAAGTGGATGCAATCGTTAATACAAAGAAACGGAAAGATAATCCCAGATTTGGAACGCAGCAGGCGACCTGGTACCAACCACTCCGACGATGTCCCATTCCCAGTGTTCAACTACACTCCCAGACCGTATGGCATTGGTCTGATGAGAAGATATCCAGGATTGGCGTGCACAGTGCAGATAGCTGGTAGTGAATATGAAGAAAGTACTTCTACAGCAGCATCTCTCAGGAAGAGATCAATGATTTAGGTACGACAGAGTTAGTCTCGTCCAAGCAAGTTCCTGAGGCTTTAGGCATCTAGACTAAGTGGAAAAGAATTGTCTCAAAGGACTAATGTAAAATAGATTTTTTTCGGGAACAAAGAGAGGTAGTATATTTCTTCTTCCATATTTTCATTGAAGAAGAAGACCTCAGTATCCCTGTAGGACATCCCTGGACTCTACTCCAAATGATGTTTACTAATACCGACAGAAGATCGGGCGATTGTTTTATGGGTAGTTCAACGGAGAAGCTGAAGTGTGTTATTGTACAATTGGCAAAATAGTTAGGCTCGATTTCCATAGGGTCACTCACCAAAACTGAAAGAGGAATATGAAAATAAGAATGTAAATTCTTGCAAGAGCTTAGAATATGAACAGGGTCATATGCGTTGATTGAAGATGGTCACATCCTTACTTGGGCAGAGCCAAGCGGATCTACTGAAGTAACCTTGTTCATTATCCTTGTGGGAAGAGGGCTAAAGAAGACCAATGGAAAAAGTTGTAATGGCCTGCAGGGAATACGACTGGTAACGGGTCAAATATCATTAACGAACCACTGGTTGACAGGGGAAAAATTAATTTCCCACCACTCCACATCAAATTAGGACTGATGAAGCAATTTGTTAGGGCCCTAGACAAAGAGGGTGAATGTTTCAAATATATTTGCAGATTTTTTCAGGGGTTGAGTAATGGAGAAACCAAAGCTGAACTTTAGCGGCTTCAAGTCGCCAAATCATCAGGGCACAATTTCAATAAATTCCTGACTGATGATTGTAAGCATCTGCCTGGAAAGTTTTGTCTTGGTTGTGTCCAGAACTTTTGGACAACCATCATCGCCAACAATGTAGAACTCGTACAGAAAATTCTTTCAGACTTCAAAAATTTGAATGCTAATATGAGCTTAAAAGTTCATTCTACATAGTCACTTAGATCAGTTTCCGGATAATCTAGGAGGTTATAGTGAGGAACAAGGGAAGACGGTTCCATCAAGATATAAGGGTTGATAGAAAAAAGATACCAGGAAGAAATTGGGACAACAACAATGAGTGCAGACTATGTGGAGCCTGTCATCATTAATGGCACATGCCGCTACGACTGCAGCAATTCATACAGACACAATTTAACATGCATTAAGTGTGATTTCATTATGCTCATCGATCACAGCTCCAGGACACCTTATTCGGATGCAACCCAGTTAACAATTGATATTATCTTCAAGTGCATAATTTTTTTTTTTGTTTTTTGTGAATTACGCGTTTACACCTAAAAAATTGTTGAATAATGTATTTGTGACCACCCTGTATCTCACACTAGAGGCCACTACGGAAGGATCCTAATCGACATCAGGGCAAAGTTA
>JABUQX010118520.1:0-2500 GCA_015478945.1 Trachelipus rathkii
GAACAATGTACAAATGGTAGGAGTGTTATTCATGTGTTATTATTGTTATTGATTATTATTATTATTATTATTATTATCTTATTATTTCTTTTATTGGTTTTAATTTTGCTGTAATAAAATTATTACTTTTTGAAATTTTTTTTGTTATTCTAAAAGTTTTTTACCATAATATTATTATTTGTGAATATGTATTATTTTTTTTAATAACAAATTATTTACTGATTAAAATGCGACTTATTTTGTTGTTGTTAATTATTATTATTATTATTGATTGAATTTTATTGATTAGTTAGTTTTATTAAATTATGTATTATGATTAATTTCTTTTTTATAAAGTTCTATATTATTATTATATTATTATTATTTATTGATGTATTATTAGATTATTATTTAAATTATTATTATTATCATTCATAAATCTTATTATCAGTATTACTCATTTTCACCATTATTGAGAAATATTACTATTTTATCTTTTTTTAATAACAAATCTATTACTGTTATTAGTCAACTTTTTTAAATTGTTTTGAAGTCCTATTTTATATTCCTCCGAGACGCTCGGGAGGGATAATATTAATGTTCAAGAAATTTATGTATTCCGAATTTAAGACAGGTAAAAATTTATTAAATTTTTGTCATTTTAATTAGTAATAAATCTTTCTTTATGTATTATTATTATTATTATTTATTACTTTTATTGTTAATTATTATGTATTAATTATTATTATTATATCTATGAATGTATATTATTTACACTTTTAAAGAGTTTAAATAACACTTCAAAAACTGACAATGATGCATTGATTTTGATTCATAATTGCATGGTTATACATTGCCATGCTTTGTTCCAACATTTCTTGTTCGTTATTATAACTAATAGAGATTTGACTACTTATTCGAGTCTATTATTCCATTGATTGATTAACGAATTATGTTTATTGAGTGTGATTATTATTATTATTATTGATTATTGATGTGGAGTCCTCTCACTCATTATTCGATGTGGATTATTACTCATTGCATTATAACCCTTATTGTTATTCAACTTATCATTCTCGGGGTCCTAAAGGATACGACACTGGTACGTTGGCCAATTAGTAAGACGCCTTATCACAATACAGGGAACATTATTTGTTTTATGAATTTTGCTTATAATGTTAGTCTGTCAAATCATTGTACTATGCAAGCAATGTAACTTTTTTCTCTCACTCTCGCACTCCCACGCTCTCCATCTGAAATTGAAATTGATGATATTGGATCACTGTATTATGATATCTATTATTAATTCATTATTATTATTGATTATTATTATGATTATTATGTATTATATTATTATTATTATTTATATTTGATTTTTATTTTTATTATTATTATTTATTAGGTTTATCTATTTATTAGTTTATTATTTAATGTTTTAATTATTTACTTAATTATTATTATTATTATTATTATTATTATTATTATTATTAGTTATTATTATTATTATTGATTATTATTATTAGTATTATGTATTATTATTATATTATATTTAATTATTAATTATTATGTATTATTATTATTTTATTCATTATATTATTATTATTATTATGTATTATTATTATTATTATTATTTTTATTTTGTATTAAATTATGTTTTAATTTTATTTTTATTTTTATTAGTTAGTTATTGATTATTATTATTATTAGTTATTATTATTATTTTATTATTATTATTATTGATTATTATTATTTATTATTATGTATTATTATTACCTTATTATTGATTATTATTATTATTAATTATTATTTATATTTATTATTTATTATTTATTATTTATGTTATTTGCCTTTTTATTATTTATTTTTATTATTTATTTATTTATTATTTATTATTTATGTATTTATTATTATTTTTATTGTTATTATTTATTATTTTGTATTTTTATTGTATGTATTATATTATTATTATTATATTATTATTATTTTATTATGTATTATTATGTATTATTATTATTATTGATTATTATTATTCATTGATTATTATTAATTATTATTATTATTATTATTATTATTATTTAGTTAGTTTATTTATTATTAGTTATTATTAATTATTTGTATTATTATTTATGTATTAGTTTATTATTTTATGTATTATTATTATTATGTATTATTTATATTATTGATTATGTTATTATTTTATTATTATTTATTATTATTATTATTATTATTATTATGTGAATTATTATGTGATTATTATATTATTTATTATGATCGATCTTCAAGCATAGGTGTATTTATTTATGGTTTTGAATCAACTCAATTTTCTATCACTAAACATTTAGTGTATTATTATTATTAGCCCCAGATTTATTAGTTATTATTATTAATTATTATTGATTATTATTATTATTTAATATATATATATTGGATTATTTTAATTATTATTTATTATTATTATTAGTTATTATTATTATTATTATTATTATGTATTATTATTTATTTTATTATTATTATTTTTTTA
>JABUQX010118520.1:7500-27808 GCA_015478945.1 Trachelipus rathkii
ATATATATATATATAGTATGTAGTATAGTATATATATATATATATGGCACGGAGCCGGACAATTTTTTCAGAGATAGACGACCCTGATCCTCATGTATAGAACTACCCGACTCGCGATTACCGGCTCACCAGCATTTTAAAAAATTTTATCGGCCTCTATCCCGGCTGCTGGCAGGCATTTTAAAATTGTTCGGTGCTCCGGCTCCGGCGTTCGACTCCGGCTCTACTTATGATTCCTTCTTCAGTTTTAACAGCATCGGAAATAATTAATATATGCTTACAAAATTTGTGTATGGTGTGAAAGAAAATTGAGTGCTTCTTAATGAGCATTCTTTATTAACCTAAATAAGTTAGAAATTAAGATTTGAGAAAATATTTATTAAAAAATAAGATTTTTAGAAATAAAAAAAAGGAAGAATAATTCACTTTCTTGCTTAAAAATATAATAGATAATAACGTGGTTTATTCCTCCTTGAACGATGGTAACTACCTGTACATTACGTAATACAATTTTATTAATTGTTATTTTTATATATTTTTTTTCAACGAAGAAATTAATATTTCAATTTCATCCTAAAGGTTTAAAAATAATTCCTCTTTGTAGTAATACGAGCTGCGCTGAACATATGTATTATTTAGTTCAAAATACAAACTTTTTTAGTTTTAAATAAGCACGAAAACAAAAAAAAAAATCAAAATCAAATTCACCGTTCCTAGAGAATTGTAAAAAATAAGTTTCTCTTTGAAACTGCCTGAGGCATGATGTAAATAAATTTAGGTCAAACTATTGTTTTTAGAAATGAACTTCTTGCAACTAAACATCCTTGCTTTACGATGTCCGTTAGATCGATTTGTGATTACTTTTAAAAGCAGAAATAAACTCACACTTCACTTGAGGCAAAATTGCAATTGTGTGAAAGCCCATATCTTGGGCAAATTTTAGGAATCTGGATTGGCCTGCTTTTAAACTGTTAGAGCTTGCGATTTCGGTTCGATTTTTCTTAGTTATTCATGCTAAATGCCTGTATGGAATTCATACTTTGTGCATTGTTTCTGATTGATTTTTAGGGTGGAAGGTCTTTATTGGTAGATTTGCCTTTTTTTCAATCACAGCTTGGGTCCTGCATGCTCGCACGTTGGTCCCATTGTTTGTCTTTTACTTCTTTTCTTCGATCTGACAAGATACCGACCACAAGGGTGGATGTCTGTGAAACTGCTGAACTGTCTGACTTTCGGACAGCAGATGTTCTGTTCTGATAGTGTTATTCATCGTTAAGTCGATAGTTTACGAAAGAGCATCTTCATAGTTTTAATATCCAGATCGTCAGTTCTGAGGAAGATTCTGAACTGTGGATCGCACCAGATAGGGATGGCGATATAGAAATACGTTTAGGTTTTCAGTTGAACATTCCTTGCCTTTCTTCATTGATTTTTTATGCCGCTAGCTAAGAATCCCTTCTTCTACAAAAGTTTTCGCTGCAGTTAAGGTCTTCTTATTGAAAGTATTTTTTGTTACGAAGTATGGGGTTTAAATAATTCCTTTGAGGGTTTCAAATTTTTTCCCGAGCACTGACTATGCGAAGAGAGAAAGGTTTCAGAGTATGGCAACCATATAAATATATTAGTCTTTTGTTGCAGAAGTCCTTGTCGAAGTATAAGAATATGTACTTACGCCATCTTGTCTCTTGAAGTGACTAAGATTGCACTTTTCCTCCCCGGCTTGACGGCTTTGAGAATTTCCGATTAATTTTTGTTGTAGCGTCGCTTGCTTCTTGCTATTTGTCTTCGTCCTTGTTTTATGAAAGGTTTGCTGGTATGAGTAATTGCGGAGTACCATCGGCGCACTGGATAAGTGGTAAAGTATGAATCCAAGCACATGCCATGTGTGCGTGAATGGTGAAGTCCATTGGAACAGTCGTCGTTGGTTTCATAGTTTTATCAAGTTCATTCTCAAAACAACTGTTATTCCTTCGTTTTGACATTCATTAAAATCAGTATCATATTTACCAATTTCCTATTCCTTATTTAATTTTTCAATCGTACTGATCATGTTTGATGTGTTATCAGTAACGAAGCTAATTTAACTTGCCTCGTTATTATTAGCGAAAAATTTTTTTGTGTAGAAATGTCAGTAACTTAATTCTTTGGAATATTAATTTTAAATGGTTATGATTTGATATCTTTTTTATGATAACAGTTTAGTAATATGGTTTTTTATCCTCGGTCAGCACTTATTAATTAATATAAAGAAATGTTAGCTTTGGCCCCTGTGCAGGAATGCCAGTTTTAGAATGCGCACTAGAGCGTCCCTTTAGGGCGGATTTTTAAGGTCTTATTTTCCTTGCTTATTCCACTGTCTGTCAGTGAGAACTATGTTTAAGCGAATATTTTCCTAGTCTAAAGGGACTGACGTTTTCCCAGGTTTGCGGAAGCCATAAAGAAAACAAAAATGACTCATGTCTTTGGTAAAAAAAAAAAAAAAAAAAAAAAAAAAAAGAAGACTAATGGTTCACTATCTTTAACACATTATAGGATCAGTTGTATTTTTAAATTGGTTTCACCTGACATACGGACAATGAACAAGTTTTTATCCAAATTGAAAAGATTTTAAACGTTTCTTTGTTGTTAACAAGTGTCCAGCAATGTCTGGATGAGAGGGGTTTTTAATATGGTCACATTAATTTAACAAGGATACATGTAGATGAGTATTAATCGACGCACATGAGTGAACCTGGTGGTTCGCGAAAATTCTTTAAGGCATTAGATCGAATTACTGGTGTTCTCCCATTCAGCTGTGTTAACTATTGTCATGAGAGCGAGGATGTAAATAACTGTTTAAACTTCGAGAGGCGGAGTAAATTTAAAGTACATGTGTTTTCGATTTTGGTTTAGTTGGCATGATTTTTTCTAAAGGATGTTAGATCTTAATATATATATATATATATATATCTATATAGTATAGTATATATATATAATTATATATATATATATATATATGTAGTATATTTATTATATTGATATGTATATATATAATATATATATATTACTAGTAAATGTATTTGCCCTTTAATTTAAACTAATATTCCAAAATAAAACTTGTGCGTGTTTCTTGTGTCAGATTTTTCTGGAAAATGTTTTTCTTTGTAGACCAAACTCGCGCATGGCCGAGGATGTTTAATAAAGAATTAATTTTAGAGCCAAGTATTTTAAAAATGTTATTTGGAATATATTTATATTCTATGAGTATATATATATGATATATATAGATATATATAGTATATATATATATATAATATATATATATATATATATATATATATATTATAATTATATATTATATAATATATATATATAATAATTATAATATATATATATAGTATATATATATATATATATATATATAGTCATTAAATATAATAATAGTAATTAATTAATTAAATAAATGAATATAATAATTAATAATAATAATATATATATAATAGATAAATAATAATAAATAATAATATAATAATAATATATAATAATAATAATATATATAAGTAATAGATAAATAAATAACTAAATAATGAATGTAATAATGAATAATAATAATAATACAATATATAAAAAATATTTTCTGAATAAAGCAACGGAATTGAATCTTTTTAAAAGGTTGACAAAGTTAAATTTTATTCAGTTAAGATTTTGATTAGTTTCAGACTGGGTATAATGGTTTCTTATTTATTCTATTTATTTATTTAATTTATTTATTTATTTATTTGTTTATTGAAAGAGCAAGGGGTTTTGCTTTTTAACTGTCCGTAATGTTTTCAAAACTGTTTTCTTGGTTTCCAAATAACTTGATTCAAGCGTTTTTCTTTTACCAGAAATTTGAATAATTGATTTTGTCTTTTTATTTATGATTATTTACGATTGATAAGTTTTGTTGTTTCATTCATATATATATATATATATATATATATATATAGTATATATATACTATAAGTATATATATATATAGTAATAGTAATATATATATACTATATTAATATATATATTAATATATATACTATATATATTATATATACTTCCAGGGTGGGCCACCGCCGCTCTTTAGGGGTAAGTCGCGCTAGCGCACGCTCCGCACCGCGAGAAAATACGTAGTCCGCTAGCGCTCCCTGCCGCGACTTATTCAGACCATCCGCGCGTCCCCGCCCAAAAAAAAAAACCCCTCCGCTAGATCGCAAGTCCGGCGCGGTCCGACACGGTCTCCGGCACTAATAGATGTGCGACTTACGAAAGATTTTTAATACTAAATACTAAATAGTAATTATCCGTACAAAATGAATTTTGTTATAATATTTTTGAAATTGGAAGTGAATATTTTACAAGAATCGGTGCAAGATTTGTGCGCCGACTTTCCGTCGCTCAGATGGTCGTCTTCAAAAGGACAAGGAGATCCATCTTACCTTTCAAAAAGATTAGGTGCTCAAAATGAAAAGCAGTTAAGGCTGACCTCTTTGCCTCAAAATATCCCAACCAATACTAAATATTCGCTCTACGGGGCAGCAGAACTAAGAGAGGTGTGATTATAGATTTAATGAAGACAAGTTGCACAAATTCGTGCCGTATAGCTAAAAGGGAAAGACTGTCCTTGGGTGAGGGGGAGTGCTCAGTGTTAGTTCACTTCGCCAGGCAGTCCATTGCTAATTTAAGGTTCCCTCAGCGCGTAAATCATGTCTGCCGTCCCTTCTGAATATTGTGCCACGCCCTGTCCACGCCAGTAAGAAGGTCATGATTTTCGTCAAGACTGTTAGTAGAATCCGTGAAAGCGCTCGACATCCCTGCAGAGTTCGATGCTGAATGCTGACGTATCAGCTCGTAGCTATGATATATATATATAGTTATATACTAGTATATATAGTAGTATATATATATATATACTAGTAATATATAGTATTTATATATATATATATGATTATTATTATAATATATATATATAAGTATATATATATGATATATTGTATATAAGGATATAATTTAAGTTTTGTTTTTTAGTTTATAGTAGTATATAATATATATATATATATACTATAGTAATATATAGGTAACTATATATATATATATATATAATATATATTTATATCTCTATATATTATTAGTATTATAGGCTACCGAGCTTGATACGTAGCATCTGAGGGCTATGGACTCTGCAGGAGTCGGAGGCTTCTCGATGGATTCTACTAAAGGTCCTTGGACGAAATGGCAGGACTTTTATGGGTGGACAGGGTGGGCAAAATATTTCAGGAAGGGAGGCAGAATGAGTTAGGTGAGGACCTTAAATTAGGCAATGGACTGCTGGAAGTGAACTGACACCAGCACTCCTCTCACCAAGGACATCTTTCCCCTTTCAGCATAGGCAGAATCTGTTGAGATATATTCTATGATATATATATATATATATGATAGTATAGTATATATACTATATATATATAGTATAGTATATATAGTATACTAATATATAGTATATATAGGTAATATATATGAATATATATATATTAATATATATATATATATATTAAGTATATATAGTGTTATGCAGTTGTTTAGTAGCTGCCGAAATATAATATATATATAGTAGGTATTATATATATATATATATTATATAGGTATATATATATATATATATATATTATATATATATATAGCTATATATGTTATATATTATATAGTATATATATTATATATATAGTATATATATATATATATATATATTAGTATATATAACATATATCTATATATATATATATATATAATATATCATATAATATATATATATATTATATATTATATATATTATAGTGGTATATATATAGTATATAATATAATACTATATATATATATATATATATAAATATATATAATGAATATATATATATATATTAAGTAATTATATATTTATTATATATATATTATATATATCAATATATATATATAGTATATATATTATATAAGTATATAATATATATAATATATATATATATATATGATATATATATATATATAGATATATAGTATATATATGATATTATATATTTTGCGTTGTTACACATGAATTGATTTAGATTTGCCTAGTTATTTTAGTAGTAATAATAGTTATTTAATGTAAAGTGTGTTAGATTAATTATCATAATTAGTCTGATTAAAATGCAATTACAATTGTTGATTTATTATATAGTGGATGGCCGCTTTAAGGAGGTTGAGATTATTTTTGGAAATTTATAAATTATTAAAACACAATAAGTCTTAGACTAAAAAGTATAAGTTAGTTATAAACTTTTAAGAATAAATTATATCTCTTGTATTATAACCTTTTCGATTGGAATAATTAAAGCTATAATTTTAAGAATAACTTAAGTTGCGGAACAAAAGAGCGGAAGCTTTTTTTGATCCGCACGTGCCAAGTTCCGGCTTAATGTTTCCTGACGGACTCCGCGACCTGCGTCCGTAGTCGCGCCACTCTTCCATTCTGGGTAGATCCGCTCGGAGGCGGAACTAGCGGAACTAAAGAGCGGAAAGTGCCCACCCTGGTTATATATATATAATAGTATATATAGTATTAGTATATATATATATATTATTATATAGGTATTATAGTATGATATAGGATAGTATAGTATATATAGTGGATCTAGTTATTATTATATATATATATATATAGTAGTACTATATGTAGCTACTTTTGGGACTGAAATGAAAAAAAAATCAAAGACTTTGTTTATGAATGAATGTACTGTACGATAAGAATGAGAGAAAAAGACAACTTCTCTAATCAGAGGGTGGGCGGTCGCCGGAGTGTGGGTGGAGTGTCGTGGTGGGGCGGCGTGCGTTGGTTGGTTCGTGCGTGTGCGTGGGCGTGGGCCTGATATTGTTAACCTGCCTGACGTATGTGCAAAAAAATTGTGAAGGATTTTTAAATATGTATTGATGAGGTCATCAATTTAAAAAGAAAACTGTAGAAACATTAAAGTTTTGTGCACACTTTATGAAATATGATTCGATATAACTATTATTTTTAATTTTGAATGAAAATAATCAGAAAATTATAGGCTTATATCATGTTTTTTAACTAGCAAAAAAATTAAGGAAATATAAATTTTGAAAAGAAATTTGCTTAAAATAATGTTGCTCCATACAGATTTGTAAAGACTCGGAAAATTTTAGTTTCTCCTATTTGTGAATCTGAATATGTAACGCATGGGATGCTATAAACCACTACTGATTTTTTAACGTGTTATGTTATATTTTGGAGTACGTATTAATGTTTCTGGAATTGAAAATAATATTAATATTATATAATTTTGAAATTTAAAATTGAATCTGAGTAAGGAATAATTAAGCTAGAAGGTGGAAGGGTGCGATTTTTCATATTTTTAATCATTTTTTTTTTTTTATTATTTTTTATGTTGTTTTTGTTGTTGAAAAAGGTGATAGTTGAAAATAAGGAAAAAAAGTTTTACCACAGAAAGGGGGGGTGGAATTAAAAAAATTTTGTTTGAATAGACAAAGATATTTCAGAATCGGTAGTAGGGAGAGTCGGTGAATTTTATGGAGTGAAATAAAGAATTATAGATAATATTTTTTTTTATATATAAGATGGGTTATTGGAAAAAAAGATGAAGAAATTCCATCACACACGTTCGCCAGGCTTCTCTCCTCAGAATAACGAGATTTTATAATTTTTTGTGTGTTTGTTGTTTTCATTTCATATTTTTGTACACCTTCTTATGTCGTCAAATTGTTTTTCTTATCACTCTCGCTTTGAAAAGGTGTCTTTTTATTGGAACATGAACGTAGCATTTTAGTTTATTTCCATTATATGTACATTTAATATTCGTTTTTAAATCTTGTTCACCGTTTTATTTTCAATGGTTTTAAAAATTACATCGTGTTATATATATATACTATATATATATTATATTGTTATAATATATATTATATAAATTAGGATTTGAATTAATTTTCATTTAATATTAGATTTTATTTAGAATATTAAAGATATATGATGTATAAAATCTATATATATATATTATATATATATATAATATAAATATATATATATAGGAATATATATACTATATTATATAATATATATAAATATATATTTATATATAATAATTTATATATATTATAATCTATATAATATATATACTATATATATATGATATATATATAATATATAATATATTATATAGTATATTATTATATATATTATAAGATAAATATATATATTTAAATTGTATTTTATGAGATTTCAAATACTTTTAAATCTGTAGCTCCAGATAACTATAATAATTGGAATTTTGAATTTCGATTCCCATAGTAATTCAACGTTAATTTGGTTGTGAGCGTCAAGATTGAAACATGAGGAAAAAAAGGCGTGTACAGCTGATAGAAGCTGAAAATAATATAATATATATCATAAATTTTAATATAATATATAATAAATAATATTATAATATATATTATTGTTATATAATAATATATATATATATATATTATAGTATATAATAGTAATATAATTTGTAGTATTAAGAGTTGTCTTTAATTCGATACGTGCATATAAATTATATATAAAATATATATGTATATATATATGTCTATATAAATACAAATATATATATATATTATATATATGATATATATATACATATATTTTGTCAAGAACTATTGATCTTATGAAAGCCCAGTAAAATACACATATCTCATATTATATTGTATATGTAAATATATATATATTAGAGTATAATGTAAGATTACATTATATTCAATATAATATATATATATATTGTTATATAATATAATATTATATATATATATATATATTATATTATATTAATAATAATATATCAAAGGTGAGCAAGCAAGTTGAGCCGAGTATTAAGCGATTTACAATTTTCACGCAAAAGTCTCACTGTATGCACTGCGTCTTTACTCAATGTTTTCACAAGAGCGAGGTTTATTTTGTTGAACTCGCTGTCATCATGCGTAGAGGAACCGGTTAGACATCAAAAATGCTTGGCATAATGGGACGAGATGATAATCAACTAACCCACTGCAGGCGCACATGTTAATTAGGCCACTGAAGCATGTGTAGAGTGGTCGTTTTCCGCCTCAGCTCTGTACGCGCGTCTACTCAGCGCGTCAATCAAAGTCGCACTAGTGATGTTCATTGCATTTTTGATACATACTAATATCTTATCAACTTATTTATTCGATGTGTGCTGAATCAGAACAGCTAGGCGGTGAGCAATTAGAGCCTGCATTAGGTGAGATGATTGCTTGTTCTAATCGAGCAATAGACTTTTCGAAGACGAAAACTACAATAGTAGGTTTATTGAGGTTCAAAATTTGCGAGAAAGTATTGGATTGGTATTTTCATTTTAATCTTAAATAGGAATGGACAGCGGGAGTGCTACATACATTTTCTATATTGATTCCGTTTTACAAGTTGTCTTTATTATTGAATTCCTAGAATATAGCATTTGGAGTAATATTTGGAGTAGTAGAACTGTCAATTCCAACTTGCCAGACGTCGTATAGCGAACTGCAATATAATATTGAGTGAATGCTACATGTATACAGATGCTGGCAGCAGCGCAAGGATAATCTGAGCACTCCATGGCTTGCAGCCAAGTACGACGTGGTCGTCAAGCCAGAGAGAGTTACAGTGAGGCCTCAGGTATGTCAAGGGGCAAAACTTAGGTGCACCAGTTGTAAAAAAAAAAGAAGGACCATACCCAAGACCTGCAGGCTCGATATGGCTGAAGCACTGCATGGAGAAGCTGTTAAGTTAACGTATAACTCTACAACCCACCCACCGTTGTTGTATGCACCTCTTTAGTATCCGTTTTATTCTTGTAAAATCAAACGATCTTATGAAGTCAATCAAAGTTGTAATACTCACAAACTAATAATAGAAAATTGTATTATAACTTTTTTCGAAGAAACATCTTTGCTCATCTGTGACATCTTTCTCTGTACAAGGAACTGTGTACTGCAATTAAAAAGGGATCAAAGTGGGGTCGAAGTGCTCGGAGACCGTCGAGTACATCCAGCAAGTAGGTGAGACCAATACAAATCATGAGTGATTTAAAGCAGAGACGTAAGAGCGTTGAATGCTTTACCTGTAAGTTTATATTACTTTTATCAGTGTAATGCCACTGAAGTAATCGTTTATATAACTCAGAGTTAAGTAAAATAAAATACGAATAATAATAATATGAATTTAGAGCTTTTTATTATTATTTGTTTTTCTCTCCAGATTCCTACTTAAATGTACATGTGTTGTCCACAAAGTGAAGTCATGAGATTCTTAGCCAAGTTCCTGTCCTACCTGAACTCAGAGTTCCATTACCCCTCGAAGAGAAAATTGATGTAGGATCTTGATATAATATAAACTAGGGAAGGCTGATTGAGTAACATTCTGCTCATTGTGATACTGTCGTTATTGGTCAAACGCTGACCTAGCTGACTGGGCACAACAGAAGTTTCTTGGGAATGACGGTTCACGTGGATTAACATAGGCAAGTTTTGAAGAGAGAGGAGAGAGAGAGAAGAGAGAGAGAGAGAGAGAGAGAGACGAGCAGAGAGGTGAGAGAGGAAGAGATGAGAGTAGAGGGAGAAGAGAGAGGAGACAAAAGATGATGTTGGAGAGAGAAGGCGTCTCTGCCTCAGGCTCCTCGTCTGTCATCGTCTGTGCAGACCACAATGTCCTCAACACACAAAGCAATGGACCATCCCTTGAAAAAATGGCAATTGAACAGAGGTTCTGAAAATCAAATCTTGCTATTTAGACTGAGACTCATATTTCATTGTAATTAAATAGTATATAAATGTTACATATAAAGTTAAAAAAATTGTGGCCTCAAATTAACGAACAAAATATTAAATTATAAAACTTTATTCAGTTTATCTGACCTAACAAAATAAGGCTTGCAACTTCGTGGAGGATTCTGTGATCGGCTCAGGCAGACCCAGGTAACGAATGAGAGGTAGAGAAAGTAGTGATTTCAGAGATGATGTATACACCTGAGGGGGTGGCAAAAACCTGTCCAGGTAAAAAACCAACTTGAAGGGCATGATGAACCTGTCCTACCTACACATCGCCTCTGCATTTACACTCATAAACACTAAAATGCACATGCATACTTAAAATTACTTTCATACTCTGGAGCCAAGGATCCATTTATCAAGACACTTGCCAAAGCACAGGCATTGTGAAATACTCAAAACAGGAGGATCATAACTGCTGTCAAAATCAAAACGGAGTTGGGTACAAAACTTAAAGCACCAAGTGTTACTCGCTGAAACTCTCTGTATGAGAATTAAAATTAAGAAATTTAAAAATTTAAGAAATTAGCTTATTAATTATTAATTTCGTTTTCAGTTTAATAATTATCAATTGTATAAAAGTAATAAATTTATTAAATTATTACATTCTCTAATGTACATATTCACAATGCTCTGTTATGTGGTGATCAAATGACTAATTTGAAAACTAGATTTATTATGTGAATACTTGAAAACTAATTCAATTATTTCAGAAACCCCTCTGGAACACAAGTTGGAGCAGAACCTGAATAGCTGGGTTGGAATTAACGTCCACCCCGATACCCCCCTCGCGATGAATCTGTTTCCACCTGAATACCAGGCGGTGTGGGTAAATTTAACAAAATACAACACCGTTTAGCCAAAACCGCTGCTGTGGAAAGGTTGTTCAATCAGGGTCAGACATTTTGAGGCCAAAGTGAGCAGTCTTGACATCATCAACATTGAAAAGTTCGATTTTATAAAATGGAATATGACCTTCTTCAAGATTCCGAAGAAGAAAGAGATTGAAGGAGGAGAAAGAAGAGGAGGAAGAGGAGGAGGAAGCGGAAGAAGAGGAGGAGGAGGAAGAAAGGGAGAAGGATGTCGGTATGTATAGTACCTAAGTATGAGTACTTTATTTTTAGCTGTTTAGTTTGACCTTTATTCTTTTTAAATGATAGAAAATGATCAGATCTTTAAGAGTATAAGATGTTTACAGACTTGCGCTGTATCTATAAACCTTGCTAGTGCGCTTGCGCTCTAACAATTGTTTAATAAGTTGCGCTCTTTTGCTGTGCGACAAGTTGTCAACTTGAGCATAAAGCTAAAACCTGCACTAACGCACTGCTGAAATATAATATATATAATATATGATATTTATAATTTTGCTATCTAATTGTATATATTATATAATTATATATAAAATATATAATATATATAATATATATAATATTATAATATATATATATATATATAACTATAATATATATAGATATATCAATATGATATAATATATTTCTCCAACCTCAAACAATCTCTTTGGGCTCCCATTTTCCTCTAACTCAACCCCTGGACGATTCTGTCTTCCTCCTCCTTCGCCTCTCAGGTGTCATTGCCATTTCTGGATACATTTGATCGGTGTGCATGGCTCTGAATAATCTAGGAATGTTAGGAAGGCGGTGGCTCGGAATGGATTCTTCCCGTGTTTGAGAGTGTGCGTCCGTCTGGCCCCCTCCCTCGTTCAAGCATAATTCTTATGTTCAATACACACTTCCTCAGTGTTTGGAAGCACGCGCAGGTCAACCGATTCAAAAAAAGGAAGCGCTCTGATCCTTCTAACTATATTCAACATGCTCTCACTTGTATTGCTATCTAAGATCTTGAAACCCTTCTCTACTCTCATTTGATCATCTGAATCTCATTCACTTCTTTCGATCGCCAGTACGCTTTCGGGCTCGAGGTTACTGGCGACTACTTCTATCTTATCTGATTATGGTTTCCTGGTTTCGCCGCCCCGTTGGAACGATTCGGGGGAGACGTGCCTGTGGCCTTGACAATATCCAGAGCATTTTGGACTGTTGTATGTGACGCGGCACTGCTGCTTCCAAGCTCCCTCTTGTGGTTTCCTTCCGTTTTTTGCTTACTATGTCCAGTTTTTCTCTCAAATGGCGCTCAAGTATCGGCTGTTGTGATGGGGCGACTTCTTCTTCGTTTTTCTGTAATTGTGGTGTTTCTCAAGGTCCTGTCTTATCTCTTGATTTGTCCGTTTTCATTAATGATTTCTCACGTGCATCTCTAACTCTATCCACTCGGTAATGCGAGACTCGACCTGTCCTCTTGCAACCATTTTAATTCGTGCTCACGTTCTTTACTCTAAAATGCCTTCGTGCTAATCTCCGATCTATGCTGCAGATACTGGATTTAATTTCGGTGGCGGTGTTCTACGCTTGTGAAATTTAATCTTATAAAACTCAACTATACAATATCTTCTCCGTAAACACCTTCAACTTCCTATCTCTTTCGCCGGTTCTCTCGTCTCGTCTCCTGTTGACAATTATATATACATCCTTGCTAACATTCAAATGAAAATGTCTTGGAAACTCACATCACATAAGTTGCTAAGGGCGGCTCACAAGAAAACTGAGAGTTTTGTTTAGACCGAAGGACTTTTTTCTTCTTCTCAGTTACTCAGCTATAAACAAATGGCGGTCAGTCGCCTTTTGTAGGAAGTCTGCTCTCATATTCTGGGGGCTTGGGTTTCACCCGGGCTTTGACAGGTCGAGTCAAAGGCAAAATGACTTATAAACTGTTCGTACTTTCCTCACTTGATCCTCTATATCTTTGCGGCCGCTGTTGTGGTGCTTTATCTCCTTTTTCTATAGGTACCCTGCAGTGGCAGATCGCCGAGGGATTGTAACTCGCGTACCACCGACTTTTAAGCGCCCACGGTAGCACAAGGGGGTCGGTGTCTGCGTAGGAGTTGTGTGTGGATTTGATAATCCAGGCTATACGCATCTGGTGTCTTCTTCTTTCTGCCACACTGTTCTGTGAATTCTTCCCATTTCTTCACGCCTATTTCACCTGCTGATAAAACCAGTGGTGGAAGAGGAAGATTGAATTAGTGTGAGCTTCTGAGTTACGTGTAAGCAGTCCCTCTGAATAGGGCTCGCCGTGAGTTGGTGAAAACTATAATATATATATTATATAGTATATATATAGTTATTATATATATAGATATAACTTTATTATATAATAATATATATATTAATATATGTGTGTGTGTGTGTGTGTGTGTGTGTGTGTGTGTGTTTGTGTGGTGTTGTGTGGGTTGTGTGGTGTGTGTGTGTGTTGTGTGTGGGTGTGTGTGGGTGTTGTGGTGTTGTGGTGTTGTGTTGTTGTGTTGGTGAAAAATCGGTGTGGTGTGTGTGTGTGTGGTTCGTCGAGTGAAAGATATCTTAAAATTTGGAAGCAACAGAAAAATTTGAGAAGGGCAAGATCTTGATAGTAAAGAGGGTTTTAAATAGAACATAGAAGATTTTCAAGACAAATGACTACTTTATGAAATATTGCAAAATTCTTTTCTTCAAATTATCGCAGATTTTGTGGCTCCAAATTAAAATAAGCAATTAAAATTTATTGCTAAGGGCAAATTGTTTTGAGAAATAAAAAAATTTAAACTAGAAACTTTAATGGAAGATCCACTTGAACTTTCGTCCATTGAGCTATTGGTTGGATTTTCGTCGCACCAACTCACGCAATGAATTGCTTGTCAGTTTACGCTGCGCAGATGTTATGTCCGATACTATATCCAAAGCATATGTTGAAAATGTCGAAGTTGTAATGATGAAGAGGGAGAAGATAAAAGGGAAACTAATGGAAACGCAGAAACAGTCAGTAGAAAATGGTTCGAATGATTCCATCATTGCTAATGTTGCTGATGAAACTGGAGATCCACCAAAGAATAAAAAATTAAATAAAGGAAGTCAAAAGGTGTTGAAGACTCTTCAATCAATATCAATCAAGAAGCTTAAATGGAAATTCCGAAAAGAAGAAGCCTACAAGAATGAAGTAAAGCTGAAAAGGCATGAATTTTTATAGCATTACTTATGAAAAGGAAAGAAAAGTTGAAGATGAAGCAAAAGAAAAAGAAGAGGTACGAAGAAGATTAAGATTTAGAAGAAACTTTTGCTAAGCAGTTTATTAAAGCAGATTCTTTGATGAACATAGATGAAGAGAAAATTATTTTATGGTTAACAGTGGCCATTGATTGCTGGTGGTTTTAAATATTTAATGTTAATATGTTAATTTTTTTTATGCTCAAATTTTTAGGTCTGAGCTATCTTGTTAAAAAAATAATAGTCATGGCTTGGATCTTTTCAGCAATATCAGTATCAAAAAATAGCTTTTTGAGTTGTTCAATTAAAATTTTTTTTTATCGTCATTTTTTATGGATTTTAATTATTATTAGTTATTTTATAATAAATTGAATAATAATAAATTAAACTTTATTTTCTAATATTAATTTGATATATTAAAAACAAAAGTACCATTTCCAATCACCAATTTTCAGTGGCCAAATTAATTAAAAAATGAAATAAAATAAAATATAAAATAAATAAAATAAAACAATAAAATATATACGTATTATATAAGGTAAATCATACGTATATAATATATATTTATAACTATATTATTTCACTATTTTATATTGCTTTTTATTATTTAGTTAATTTCTTTGAAATAGTTTTTCTTCGTATTATTTTAGTATATAAATTACCTTTTTAATGATGAAGGAAGGCAACTTCGTGGTATTGAGTTGTTAAAAAAATGTTTTAAAAGATTTTCCAATTCCATTAATTTGACATTAATGATAATGAAAATGAATGTTTTTCCCTTCTCAACATTAACGAATAATATATAACACTTTAAAAAAAAGAAAATGTGAAAATATATAAGAAACTGTTTTAAAATTTTAAATGTAAAATGTGTATAATTAATTTCAGCTCCTAAAGCATTCCAATTTTCAATCGTCATTTGTTATTATTTGAAGGTATTGAAAATTATTTTCTTTTGTTAATGAGTATAGTGCCCAAAAATGTGTTCTATGTATGTTTTCCACACATTCTGTTTGGAGGAAGGTACTTTTTTGAAATATGGTTTTGGAATAGAAATATAATTCGAGAAAAAATGACTGAGCTAACCTATACCTAACCTAAACTAACCTAAATTTCAATTTCACCCTAACCATAGGAAGTACAACAAATTAATCACTCGTCCCTAGAACCTATTTATGTATCATAGAGGCTCCTTCGAAAATTTTCTTTTAAGTAGACGTGTTTGTTCGATATATATAATTATATATATAATTATATAATTATATATTTAATATATAATTATATAATATTATATATATGTATATATAATATAATATACACTATATATAACCCTATTATTTTAAAACGAGTTATTTATACTAGTACAGAGATTTTTGTCTACCCAAAAATATACATTTTATAAGAAATCCTATTAATATAATTAATATATATAATATATATAATAATATATATATATATCTAGATAAGTATATAATATAATTACTATATATATATATATATATAATATATATATATATAATATATATATAGTATATATTATTATATATATTATATATATATATATATTTTTATTTAGTTTTCACTAAAAAAAAAAGCTTATAATTTGGTGCAGATAAGTACAAATAAGGTCTCATACAGTTTTGTTCCTAAAACTCGAGGATGGACGTAAAATCAGCGGACGTATAATTTTCCATATTGGAAAATTATTATAATTATTAGTATTTTTTATAAGAATACTATTTAGGGTTCAATCCATATTTCATAGAAAACTTAATCCTAAATAAAGTTCTTTTGAAAGCCTCTTTGATTGTGATTATGCAACGTAACCTATATATATTACATATATGTATATATAGCTATATATAATATATATATATCGATATAATATAATATATATATATATAATTAGATATTTAATAATTATATATAATATTATTATTAATAAATATAATATATATATTATATGTATATATAAATACTATGCCAGCATCATGCGAAGAGTCAGGGCATGTAACTGAAAAACATAAGTCATCACAGGGAAAATAAATACACATTATTGATTCAGGAAGTTATTTCAAAATCGAGAAACTTAAAAAAAAAAAATAAATTATTCTAAAAATAATATAAGTTTAAATATTTAGATTTTAGACTAAAAGTGAACGCTCTGATTGCCCTTGAAATCTGCCATTAGTCTCGATAGCAAAAGTTGTGAGCCAAATATCTCGTTTTTATTACGCTTTGAGAAAAATATTTTTTCTTTATACTTTTCGAGGGGTTCGGCCGACGGAGGTGAAGAGGAAAGAAGTCCCCGCTCGTCCCCGGTAGGGCGAGAAACCCCCGACTCTATCCATTCGTTCTTGTTTATATGTTAACCTCGATTTATAAAAAAATATTAAACATTGGCACCTTTGCGTACTCACTCGGAGTAAGCCGCAATAAAATTAGTAAAAAACTAATATTTCCAAATTTAACAATTTTATTTTAAAAAGCGTTTTTTTTAAAAAAAAAAATTTAATTTCCTCGTAGGCATACTGTAACAACATCGATATTGTATTTGCGTGCTAGCTGTTATAGTTTACTAGTTACATGCAGGTATCTTTGGATAGTCAAATATTCTCTACTATATAAGTATATATAATAATTATATAAATATATATATATATTAATATATAAGTATATTATATATATATATTATAGTATATATATTATATATATATATTATTATACTGCATATAGTGACGGTAAAAAATAACAAAGGCGCAATGGATAAAATTTTTTTCTATGAATTATCTTATCCATGTATTGGTGTGCTGAAAATTTGAGAAAACATCGCATTCTCCTCCATCACGTATGTGTTTAGCACCAAATCACGTGTAACATTGTATTATTTCTTCTTGCTTGTCTTACAAGGCTGTGTTACACTGTTGTAGTAATGTTACGTCGCCAAATATTAACAGAAGGTAAGAACTGTCCATTATATAGTATAAATAGTATATATTATATAATATATATATATATAAAGTATATAATATATAATATATATATAAATATTATATATATAATATTATAAATATATTTTGCTCGACTAATGTGCGGGGTTATAACTGAAAAAAACAAAAGAGTAATTTCGTATCCAAATCTTCCATCGCAATGCGTCCTGTTGATCATGGTCTTGATTTCCCTGTACCAACTCCACCAAGTTCGTTAGATGAACATCTTATGATACTAACACTGAAGGGAGCAGTTCTTGTGAAGAGTTTAGTGGTTATAACAATGAATCAATTGTTTACACAGCCAGAATTAAATGATCTAGGGATTTAGATCTACCGAAGGAGTCAACCGAATTGATGCTAAGATTGAAAAGGAAAAAATATTATTACACGGTACATCATTTTCATGGTATAGGAAAAAGAAAAAGGATACTTCTTCAATAACTTTCTCAAAGAAGATGAATAATTCTGCAATGATATCACTGGGGCTGTAAGTCAGTTCAAGTAAACAGATGTAAAGAGTGGAGGTTTTTATTGAATTCCAAGAAAAATTCTAAAGGTGTCCTCTTATGAATGAATTATAGGTTTTTGCCATACCAGTTTGCCATTGTGCTGTTTATTGAAAGAACGTAGCGAGACACGAAGTAATTATTTGTCAAAGTTAAAATCAGGACCCGGAGTGGACTATATTGGAATTTGAATGGATTCCCTGTTCTAGAACACAAGGGTCAAAATACGCTGTTCTGTGGAGTGGGAATCGAACAAAAGCCACATTGGATACAAAGGAGTGAGAGGAGATCTGGTTTGCATGGAATAGAAGAACGTCCTGAAAGAAAACCTGTGGACAAAAAAGTACTCCTTGCTTCCATTTCCTCAAACTTGGCATAATGAAATGTTACAAAAGTCTCTCTTCTAGGAAGGGGAATGTTCAATACTAAGGACAAAATGCTCTGTAACCGATGCAAAAAAAAAGAGGAATATTTGTTGAAATACGAAAGGAATGTTGGGAACATCAGTTTGACACGAAAATGATGTTAAACGAAAAAAGTTGCATGACGTCATTCAGAAGTAGGTGAAGTAAGTTTCTTGGAACAATAAGACTCAATCAAGAACAATCCGTCGAAGATTATGCTAAACAATATGTGAGAGAACTGGGGTGTTCGATGAGCTTAAGCTGCACTTTCTTCATTCTCATTTGGACTACTTTAGAAAATCTAGGAACTGTTAGCGAAGAGCAAGGCGAGCGCTCCACCAGGATGTGAAAGAAATGGAGAGGAGGTACTAGGGTCGCTGGAATATAGTATGATAGCGGACTACTGCTGGGGTTTGCTTCGAGAAACTGAATAGCAACAATTAAAAGGACAAGTCAGAAAAGAAGCTTCCAAATCAGCGCAAACGCTATAGGCATGCTGAGTAAGGTCCCTTTAAATTGTCACATGTCTGAATGAAAATAATTGTATTATTCCTAATTACACATATTTTTAAAACTCTTCAACGAAAACATGCAAATTTAAATATATGTGTTTCAATTTAAAACACTTTTAATTACCATTTATTGACAAGTAATTAATGTTAAACCTTAAAAGGCATAAACTTGAGAAAAAAGGTCACTTGGATAGAAAAACTACTGCAATTCGATCAGCATCAAAACAAACGTCAACATAACTATAAAAAATTTTCAAAATGAAAAAATGTCAGTGCCTGTGCTAAATCTAATTTACTAACAACTCTTTCTTCAAAAAATAATAAATAAAGAATTGAAAAATACGTAAACCGAAAACAATAAAATACTTCAAAATAAATTCTTAAATTGGAAGCCAATTTATAAAAATAAAAATAAAAAGAAATAAATAACAAATAAATAAATAAAATAAAAATGAAAATCATATTCGGCAAATTCGTCGCAAAATTCTGTAATTGTCGTAAATGCTTCCTGATTCTAAGTTTCTTTTCTTTCCTTTTTATTTCCTTTTTCTCCTTTCCTCATCCTTTTCTTATACGCTCTTTATTTCTTTTTTTCATCCCTTCCTTATCCTCATTATCAGCTTCGTTATTTTCATCTCTAATACACGTGCCTTGTTGAATTTTAATACGAAATTTTTATGTATATTTATGGGATGGTTAAGTTTTCCTAACACCTATATGAGAATATATGACTTTCTTTTAGTATAATGTTACTCCACAATTTCTTTTTTCTAACATCTATTTTCTTTTCCCTTAAGAATCTAATACTTTCTTCTAAAATTTTAATATAAGCAGAATTTAACTGCTATAATATATAATAATTATTAATTTATATAAAATAAATAATAATATAATATATTAATATATATAATACTATATATATATAAA
>JABUQX010118521.1:5000-10000 GCA_015478945.1 Trachelipus rathkii
AGTGCAGCAATTGAATTTTGTTTAAGTTTGGATATTTTGTTCAAGGATCCGAGTTTAGGAGCCTTTCGACTATTTTTGCTTAGCCAGTCGAACGCTTTCGACTAATCTCTTCAGTATCTAGAAGCTTTCCATACTCACCTTCTGAGCTTTCTGAAAAAATGACCTGAGAAGGTAGTAATGGGGATAGTTGCAGTTTCATCACTTACAATATGTTCAGATGTATCCCTTTCTTCTTGAACTTCCTGCAAAACCCTTTAATACAAATGACCAAAGTTGCAAAGTGCAGATTTAGCTTTTTGTTGTTGATCTTCAGTTAAGCTTACCCTGTAGATAGGATCAATATAAACAGCAGCTAGTAGAATATCATTGTAAATGAGAGAAATTTCTCTTTGTACCATGGAGGCTTTTATTTCTTCAACATCTTAAATAGAGATGGTATAAGGTTGAAGGTTGAATTTATTAGAATATAGATCCAATTGAAACATAAGGTGCATGTTAAAAAACTATCGTAAGTTTTGCAAATGGTATTATGTGAAAGTCGCAAGTCAGTGAACTTGTATGAAGTGACTGAAGTCACTCACAGAGTCAGAATTCATAACTTTGTCAGTTCAAAGATATTTCTGACTCCAACTCTAACTATCTAGAAGTTTACCGGACTCTACTCCAACCTCTTGAAAATTACCGACTCCGACACCACTCTCTTCAAAATTACCGACTCCCCGACTCCCCGACTCCGCGACTCCGACTCCACAACCCTGCTGCTTACATCACCTCTTCATTCCACCACTCCCTGATACCATTCTTACTTCCTGCTTTAGCACATCCACATCCTTCATTTGCTTCTAGATTTGTTCAGTTTCAACTTGTCCACGTTCAACTGATTTACTTGCAAGCGCTGTTAAATACCTTTCTTGATTACCTTGCTCAATTAACTTCTCACTCTTAATTCTTCCCACTTCCTTCTTATTACCTTCCTCTCCATCCAAACCCCACTAACTTATTGTTTACATAAACAAACATAATGACCCCGATAATGTCCCGATCATCTAACCACCTCCCTAAACTTAAGCATCCATCATTAATCAACATCTCCTTCTTCACCAACACAAAAACAATCATACTTTCACTGCGAAACCATCTCTATCTCCACCAACTCTAGCATACTTGTGAATACTCTTGTGTTTGAAGAAAGTATTACTTGCAAACATCCCTTTCTTGACCACCTATTCAACCATCTAGGTCACGCCCATTACAACCAATCTGAGGTTCCTACTCACCTCATCCAAAACATCGATTTAGATCATTCCAGAAAATCGTACTCTCCTCACAATTACCGCTCAGACGGAAAAATGTGTCATAACGACACATACTTTGACTTTTTTCAAACTTAAATTTAACCATTAGAATTCTAGTACTCACACAAATAAAAAACACCAATAGCTCTTGTGCCACAGGTCGCTCATCAGGAGATCGGCAAATCTTCCTCCCCACTCATTTCTTTTCCACTTCATCACACACATTCAACACCACACCATCATCTCAACGCGATTCCTTTTCGTCTTTTGTTTCACAGTACAGAAGCAAAATCAAATTTACACCTTTCAATCGCCTCTCTCCTTTTCTCTTCTCTTATTTAATTCCTCTGACATTCCTTAGCATTCGATCATTACTTTTCGCCGATAAGATGAAGGGTTCCTTAGACCGAATCACCTATCCTCCGAGACATGTCATTAGCATTCTTGACTAAGAATAAGTGGTAGCTGGTAGCCAACATACGAGCTATACCACTACCCGAATGTCACTTCAGTCGCCTTCTACGCACGCAGAGCATACGCTTGGAAAATCTTTCTCCCGCAACGGCACACAGAGGGTATATAGGAAAGGGTGTTGTCTGTAGGTGGTTGTTTGAGAAGAGAGTGTGGATATGATAGGCCGAGTCCGATGGAGGAGGTAAGGTGTCGAGCATCCGCTATAGCTAGTTAGAACGGCTATCTACTGTGAACTCCCTAGAAAAGGTCGCCCAAAGGAGGTACTCCGGCATCGGTTTCGATGCGTTACCTATCCCGCCTGGGCTCTACTGTATTATTAGTCTAATGATATATTTATTGCTGGTTATATTATTGTTTTAGTATGTATTAATCGCTGGCTATTTAGTATAAATGTAGTGCTGTCTTAGTTAACTTTTTTATTCATGATTATATGTATTAGTTATTCATAATTGATTATGATTATGTATCTATTATTCATGTATTATTATTATATTTTATTATTAATTCACTTATTTTATTTATTTATTGATATATAATTAGTTAGTTAATTGATTATTGATGAATTATATTATCTATCTCATTATTATTATATTTTGGTCACGATCCAGGGTTCGAGATTTCGAATGTGTTATTTGGTAAAGATACGAGTATTTTAATATTGAATGTTAAACTATTTTAAAAATGAATTTCCTTAATACGTGAGAGTGATTGGCAATAGGTTGTGGAGATTAGCGTAAATCCGCAACGAAATATGAATATTTTTTCGAATAAGTCGTGTTTTTGTTTTGTAAGTGTCTTTCGTCGCCCCCACCTAAGAGGATCTAAAAACCTGCTGCTAAAGTCTCTATTATTATGAGATATAATTCCCTCTAACGAATTTTATCCGTTTAAATTCCGGATTTAGGAGACCCAATAAGTTTAGGTTATACCGGTGTAGTTTTGATTAAGGTGAAATTCACAGAAAATTTGTAGTCTACCATACAAACTCTATCATAACCCTTAACTTATTTTTTTTCGAACAGAAACAATAATATATATATTAAGACAAAACACCGAGAAATAACGTTTCTTGATAATCGGAATATACGTAAATGTGGCACATTCTTTTTATTAAGATCAACATGTGGCAGAGCCGGTTGCTTTCATGACCGAATTTCGAAAGCGATCGATTTTTAAAAAAAATACTATATCGATTTTCTTTTTAGATTACGCCTAATGTCAATTACTTATAATTGTTGCCAGTCAGGTTTTCGAAATGTTATCCATGAAATAGAATTTTTAAAATTTATTCTTGACATATGACTTTTATCCTCCGTACTTAAAAGTCTCTGCTAATAATATGTTTTACAGCAATATTAATAATATGATATAGTATATATATGGTATAGTATAATAGTATTATATATAGTAGTATATATAGTGTATAATAATATGAGTATAGTATATCATGTATGGTATATAATAGGTATATACCATAATAGTATCAATAAATATATATATATAGTATATATATATATATATATATATATATATATATATATATATATTATATATAATATATATATATATATATATATTATATATATATTATATATATATATATTAATATATATACTATATATATATAGTAATTATACCAGGCACCCCTATATATATATATATATCATATATATTTATTATATATATTATATATATAATATATATATATATATAAGTTATATATATAGATTATATATACTATTATTATTATTATAACAGTAATTGAATTTTGGGGAAATCCCCCCCTAATATTCTTCGTTTTTTCGCCTTCCCCACCAACAATCCGCGTGAAGCAGATACGATATTTATGCTTGTTGCATCATGCACCGCGGAGACGTATGTTCCAATCCTATATAAAAGGTACAGTGTATTCTATATATATATATAATAGTATAGTGTATTAGTATATGATATTATATTATAATATTATATACTTTATATATACTATATATATAATAATATATAGATAAATTAACATATATATATATTATATATATATATATTATATATATATTATATATATAATTATATTAATATAGCTATATATAATATATAAATATATATATATAATATATATATATATATATATTTATATAAATATATAGTATATATATGATACTATATATATATATATATATATATATATATTATATATATAGTATATATATATATATATATATATTATATATATATATATATATATATATCATATAATATATATATATAAATATATATATTATTATATTATATATATATATATATATATATATAATATATATATATATTTTATATAGTATTATTTATAATATATATTGATAAATATAATATGAGTATATATATGTATAGTGAATGTATGTACTCGGCTGGCGTCTTCTATTAGTCTCTGTCGTGTGTATGCCTTCTTTTTTTATGTCCCGCAGCTCCGCCGGTAATTTTATTCGGACGGGGTTTATCGTTAATATATATATATATATATTAATATATATATATATATATTTATATATTATATAATATATATATATATATATATATATATATATTATATATATATATATATATTATAATATATTATATATAAAGGTTGTGTATCTTTTGAGAGATCAATAATATGGTGTAGTAGGTTAAAAGAAGTATTTACGAAAGGAGTGTTAGCAACCTATATTGTTAATACGGTGCATAGACATGGTTTACTACCAAAAGGCATGAAAGTAGGATACAGGCAACGGAGATGAAGATCTTGAGAGCAATAATTGTAAAGACTAAGAAAAAGAGAATAAGGAATGAAAGAGTCAGAAGGGAAGTCGGAGTGACACCTCTGGTGAGGAGGTGGCAAGAATCAAATGGTGGGGACATTTGGGAAGGATGAAGGAAAACAGGCTGGCGAAGAAACGATGGCATGGACGCCTGGATTGAAGGAGACTTAAGGAATACCAAGGATAGATGAAGGGAGTCGGTGCAAGATTCGTTGATGAGATGTGGATTGCCTGCGGTGGAGGAAATTACAGGGAGAAGACTATGGGAAGACAGAGCCTAGTGGAGACGCATGCTGAGTCCACTGACAGGTCGTGGTTTTCTACAAGACCATGACCTTTCTGGGGAGGACAGTAAGACAGTAAGTAAGTATATATATGATATATATAATATATAAGTATATATATATATTATAAATATATATATATTATAATATATATA
>JABUQX010118521.1:30000-35000 GCA_015478945.1 Trachelipus rathkii
ATATATTATAGAGTCCTAACTATCCCATATTCCCTTATATATATCTATATATTATATATATATATTTTTATATAAGTATATATATATATATATAGAGAGTAGACTACTATATATATAATATATATATAATATATAAATATTATAATATTTGTTAGTATATAATAACAATATATAGATATATAATAGATATAGATTAAGATACAGTGGCGCATTATTTTATAAGGGGCGCGCGCTCACTCACGCGCACGCACAACCAGCATAAGGTATATATAATAAGGACCCCTATACGCCCGATATACGAAAATATTCTAATCCAACACTAAAAATAATTTAAGGTATTCAAATATAATTCACGTTATATAATAATAAAGTATACATTAAAGTTCAAATATTAATTTTATATAATTCGTAGCTGTCTAAATATATAAATGTATATATGTATGTATATATATATATAAATCACTATGAAACCATCAGTAAGAAAAATGCAATAACTATTAGGTAAATTTCAACTCTCGGATATTTTTGAAGAATCGTGGTAAGACGCATCTGTAAATACAGACTGACGTATTTGAGAAAATAGTATGTTAACTAAAATGTACCGTAGATTGTCTCAAATAGCCTAGCTGCCAGTCGAAATAGACATTAACCAATTCCAAATTACAGACCCACGAACTATATACCCTACAGTCCCGACCCACAAACAATATATTCACACCGCAACGAACCGAGGCAGCATTTTTAAAGCACCATTTTTGAATGATTTAATATCAGCATATAAGCCAAGGACGATGAGCAGGTTTTGTCTTAGATTAATTCCTCGTGTGCAATTTGTACACTGTATTTTCGTTATGTACACTCCGAGCATGGTGTATCAGATGCTGGCCATAGCGAGAAAGAATTATTTTAACAAAGAATTGTGAATAATTTTACAGAAGAGTATCGCGAAAGCCGCCTAAATGAAAGATGTTATGTAATAGCAGAAATGGCAATATTTATTGGTATGTAGTTATATATTGGCAATCTTATTTTTATATTTTTTATTTTTTAGCATCAGTTTTTCTACCTTTTTATATTACATCTTAAGTCTTAATTCGTAGTGACAAAAACCGCAAAGTAAATGGACTAGTTGTTCCGTTGCTCTACACTAATTGTCACAATATTTTATACCACAATATTTACTCATCTTGTGAGCAATACTAAATGACAGCAAGAATAAATATATACCGATAGTTTTTTAACTAATTCCAGCTATATAAAGACAAAGGAAGCTTTTCAACCAATTAAGAATTCTTGCATCACTCTTATCGCTGAGCCACCAGTTGAAGATGTTAGGACGTACTCCGTGTACTTGACCTCAATCTTACATACATTATGTCGTGGTATTAACTTTGATTTAATATGTGTATATGTAGAATAAACAGACTGAAACAATGTTTATCTTAGACTTTCATCGCTCACATCTTTAATGACAGGGCGATTAAAATTTAAAACAAATAATTAGGTAAAATGCATTTTATGATAATTACACATTCATCTAAAATTACTTATCACTCAATTTTTATCGTTTAAGAGAATAGTAATTTCTATCTTTCCCTTATATTATATTAATAATATATTTATAAAAGTGTAAATAAATAAGAGGAAAATTTAATAAATATTTATATATAATTTAACTTATTTATAGTTAATTTATTTTTACTATATAAACTAATATAATTAATGATTTTTCTAAGCACTTATAATATATGGCGTAATAATATATATATATAATCCTATATATATAGTACAAATAGATTTAGGACAGTAGAGTACAGGGGATCTATCTACTAATATAACCTCGGTAAAGAACGGATTTTTGGTTTGCCCCCACAGCCCCGAAAAACATTTTCTGGATACGCCCACGTATACTTATAAATACCATTATTATATATAATATATTATTATATATAAGTAAATTATATATATTGTTTGAATAGGAATAGAATATTTACTATGTATATATATATAGATATATAGGTAATAATATATATATATAATATACTATATATATTATATAAGTGGAATTTAAGTCTAATCTCACGCTTTATATTATTTCTATTTAAAAAACCCTTAGTTGCTAACTAGGTTAGAATTATATTAAACACACTGTTTAGAATAGTAATATATAAATAAAACTGATAAAATTAAGAGGGACGAGCTTTCGCCAACCATCTGGTGGCCTTTTCTAGTCAGAACATTCCACTGTCCTGACTAGAAAAAGGCCAAAGTGGATTGAGCGGCAGTTAAGAGCTGAGTCCCCTAGTTAATCTTTATCAGTTTTATATGTTTTAGTTAAAGGTTGTTTTTTTAATGTGTTTGTTGGTATAAATTCTATCCCTATTTTAGCAACTAAGGTTTTTTAAATAGTAATAATATATATTTTAAAAAGTATTATAGTAATAAATAGTAAATATAATATAAAAATTAATTAAGATAATATATATCTATATATATATATATTAGATTTATATTATATATATATATACTATATTAATATAGTATATATATATATAATATATATATAAATATATTAGTATAAACATATATAATTATCAAATATAAATATATAAGGTATATTGTGTATCTGTCTGTCTGTATGTTTATTAATCAAATGGTTAAAATAATCATCTGTCTCGTTAGTTAAATACAAAGTTGCATAAGACTATTGGGGATAAAAGAAAATTTTGAACATTCCCTTCTATATTAACTAGCCAATTAAAATTATGTTAAAAAATCATATTATTATTATTATTATTATTATTAGTTATTATGTATTATTTTATCTAATTAGTTATTATTATTAACTTATTGTTCCAATTCTTATTCTGATCAAATATTATTTAAAATAATATTAAACAGGTTTTTTTGTAAAGTTTTATGAAGTGATCTTACGTTGTGGTCAAAAAGAGTTGGAGGTAATGATGGAACTTTCTTTCATATTTTATTATCTTATTGAGAGATTCTTATTATTATTATCTTATTTTTTATTATCTCTTATTAATTATTATTATTATTATTTATTATGTTATTATTATTATTTATTATTATTTTTTTATTATTTATTATTATAATTATTTGATTATTATTTTTCTATGATGTGAAAGAAATTTATTTTAAAAATATTATTATTATTATTATTATTATTATTATTATTATTATTATTATTATTATTATTATTATTATTATTATTATTATTATTATTATTATTATTTTTTTTTCTATGATTATTTTAATTTACAATCCAATATTATTCGTTAATCTATAATAAGGAAGTCCAGAGTCAAAAGCGAGTCGGAGAGTCGAGAGTCAAAGGAGTTTCGAAAGAGTCGAGAGTCAGAAGTGATTCGGAGAGTCGAGATTGCTTGAATTTCATCATACTGTTACGTAAATCCACGTAAAGATTTGGGAGAAGGTATTATCTCTGTTTCAAAAACTACTAGGAAAAGTAAGAGTGGATACATGAGCTGTAATACCGCTTTTAGGGTTATTAAAAAATTCATATAACCCACAATCACCATCGAAGTTGATAAAAGACTAAATATGCACACAACACAGCACAACACACAACAACACAGGCAACAAACCACAACACACACACACGCACAATTACAACCTACAGAACAGAATGAGTAGAGCTATCAACAACCACGATATAGAATATACTATAGATAAGAAGTATGAGGTATATACTTACTAATAAACTAATATAATAGTATAAGATATTTGATAGTAGATTAACCCACCATTATACATAATATACTGTGTATTTATATATATAGAAGATGGATATAAATTAAAGAGATAGTATAATAATATAAAATAGCTTGCGCAACTACTTATATATATATATACTATTATAATAATTATAGATTACTCACACACTAGGTCGGGTACACGTATTACGTAAGATGATACATACCCTCTAATATAATATAGGGGACAGAGTGAAATATGTTATTAATTTTAAATATAAAAATTATACAAAATAATAATAATATCTAATTATAAAAAAATAAAAAAAATATATTAATAAAATTAAATAACAAAATAACCTAAGAATTGCAAAAAAAAAAAAAAAATAATAAATAATATAAAATTATAAGAATAAAAAAAATATAAATAATTAAATAATTAAGTCTTAATCAGCTTAAAATGTGAGGTTAATTCCATTTCTATGAAAGACGTTTAAATATACATTTTGAGCATTGATTTTTTATGTTTTTTTGACCGCTGAGATTATGTAAAGAGAATGACAGTTGCCAGGATACTTTTCGGAACTCAAATAGGAATATTTTAAACCATGCTACATATCAAGACTGTTTTTATGTACTCAATCCTCTCGCGGACTTATTATACTTATTTTGGAGTTCATTAATCAGTATTTTTAATGATCGAGTAATTTATGATATTTTATAATATGTACAGACTTCTCTAAGATTATATTTAATCTTACACACTAGTATAAATATCCGCGCATATAATTACTTTCTATAGTGAAAATCCTTTAAACTCTCTAGGTATTATGGAGATAGAAATACAATAGTAGTGCGAATCACAGGTGTTGATAGGGAAGGACGTGCGATATTGAGATTCACATTTGTAACACTCTCAATCAGCGCTCGATTAATATTTATATTGATCTAATTATTATTGATATAAACTCTCAGATCCTGGGGATGTGATTACTTCATAATTATTTATTTGCACTGGAGTACTCCGGAATAGGCTATGACATATTCTCGGTCGGGGGTGTTGGTGCATGGGTGTAGTTTCGCATTTTATTTGGGCGCAGTAGGTACTCAGAGCGAACAGAGTTGCGACTGGAATTGGTGAACTCGCCATGGGCCCTCGAATCACTTCTAGTGTCACTCAGAAGAATTCAGTTTTTTTATCGGGAGATTCGACAGTAAGAGGAGGGACATTTTGCTGGGTTAACAAGTACGGCCGCTTGGTACTTG
>JABUQX010118522.1:2500-16364 GCA_015478945.1 Trachelipus rathkii
TCCTCAAAATCCATGGTTCGGATCGTGCTTGTTTCCTGGCCATTCAGGCTAGAGACAGTGCGTATCGGGTGTGGAAAAATTCTCATTCTCCTATCACTCTCGCTATTTTCATTCAGCTAAAAATTGTTGCAGGGATTCTCTTCGACGAGCAAAGCGGACTTTCATTAAACGAAAGTGCGCTGACTTCCTTGGTTCTCCTACTGACAAATCTTTCTGGCCTCTTGCCAAAAACATCTCTAACAACTTCTGTAAATCATCCTTCCTCCTCATATTTGCTCTGATGGTTCTGATTGCTAATACTCCAACTGAAAAGGCCAATCTCTTCGGCCTCCTATTTTCCTCTAACTCAACCCTGGACGATTCTGGCATTCCTCTTCCTCCTCTCAGGTGTCCTATGCCTTTGCCTGTGATTACATTTGATCGGGTGCATGGGTTTCTGAAATCTATGAACGTAAGGAAGGCGGGTGGCCCGATGGACCATTCCCCCCGAGTTTTGAGGGAGTGTGCTTCCGTACTGACCCCAGCACCTCGTTCAACTATATTCTCTATGTCCATCAATACTAGCAACTTTCCCTCAGTGTTGGTAAAGCGCGCATATGTTCCAAACCTATTCCGAAAAAAAGGAAGCCGCTCTGATCCTTCTAACTATCGCCCTATAGCTCTAACTTGTATTCTATCTAAGATCTTTGAAACCCTTCTCAACTCTCACTTCTTAGACCATCTGGAATCTCATTCCTTCTTTCCGATCGCCAGTGATGGCTTTCGGCGCTCGAGGTCTACTGGCGATATCCTTTCCATTTTAACAGATTTATGGTTTTCCGCCTTAGGAACTACGGGGAGACTTGCGTGGTGGCGCTTGACATATCCAAAGCATTTGACCGGGTATGGCACGCGTCACTGCTCTCCAAGCTCCCCTCCTTTGGGTTTCCTCCTTCTCTTTGCTTACTTATGTCTAGCTTTTCTTTCAAATCGCTCAATATCGGCTGTTGTTGATGGGGCGACTTCTTCTTCTTTTTCTGTCAATAGTGGTGTTCCTCAGGGTTCTGTCTTGTCTCCTACTTTATTCCTGCTTTTCATTAATTAATGATCTTCTCACTTGCACATCTAACTCTATCCACTCATATGCCGATGACTCGACCCTTCATTCTTCAACTCATTTCAATTCTGCTCCCTCTTTTACTTCTAAATTGCTTCTCGTCTTAATCTTTCCGATTCTATTCTCGCTGATCTGGACAGAATTACCGGGTGGGTCGTCTCAACTTTGTGAAATTTAATTCTTTAAAAACCCAACTTCTACAAATCTCCCTCTCTAAGACACCTTCTAACTTTCCTATCTCTTTCGACGGTTCTCTCGTCTCTCCTGTTGACAATATAAACATCCTTGGCCTTAACATAAACAAAAAAATGTCTTGGAACCTCACATCACAACGGTTGCTAGGGCGGCCTCAAAGAAACTGGGAGTTCTGTTTAGACTGCGAGACTTTTTTTCCTCTTCTCAGTTGCTCCAGCTATACAAGGGTCTCATCCGCCCTTGTATGGAGTACTGCTCTCATATCTGAGGGGGCTCTGGTTTCACCCGGCTTTTTGGATAGGGTCGAGTCAAAGGCCAAAAGGCTTATAAACTGTCCTTAGTACTTTCTAGTTCACTTGACCTCTATCTTTGCGGCGCGATGTTGTGCTTTATCTCTTTTCTATAGATAAGGTACCCTGTAGCGGCAATGCTCGAGGGAACTTTCCAATGCGTACCAACACCTTTACGACACCCACGAAGCACAAGGGGTGCTGTGTCGTCACATTGAGTTTTTGTGTTTGATATTAGTAAAACTCAAGATTTGTTCGCCGGTGCTTTCTTCTCTTGTCACGTCTGGTTCTGTGGAATTCTCTTCCATCTTCTGTGTTTCTTACTCAATTTAATCTCCCTCACTTTAAAGCCTGCGTCTGTGCTCATCTGCGTAATTTGCGTTAGATGAATATTTGAGACGTTCAACACCCCCTCCTTGAATAGGGCTCTGCCCGTGAGCGGCGGTGTCAAGTGTTTAAAAAAAAAAAAAAAAAAAAAAAAAAAAAAAAAAAAAAAAATTTTTTAATAATTAAATTATTTAATAATTCTTAATGAGTAAAATCTATAATTGTATATTAATTAATAATTATTTATTAAAGAAGTAAAAATACTTTGTTATTACCTATGATAATATATATTATCTATGTATAGGACAATATATATTTGATTAAAATTTGAAGTGTATTAATTAAGTTTTAATTGTTCAAAGAAATTATTAATTAGTTTAAAAGGTATAATTAATAAATTACAGTTTAAAGAATTATATTATTATTGAAAACAATGTTTGTATGATCTTTTAAATGAATATTTACTCGACCATGCTTATGTTGTTTTTAATTAATTAATTATGGAGTTAATTGTTTTTACTAATTAGTATTTTGGGTTTTTTTTCACCAGGTTGTTTTGTTTTGCCCAGTTTTGTTTGTTTCGTTATCTGATTTTGAATGGGACCTAAAGAGTCCTTTGCAATAAAGAATATGTAGATGATGCGTATTCCAATCCTTGTAAAGTCGTTTTGAAGAAGAAAGAAAAAGAACGATAAATAGATAGATATAGTCATATATCCGATCGTATATATTATATCTATGTTTTATATATTTTTAAATATATAAAACCATTATATAATATATATATATATATATATATATATATATATATATATTATATTATATATTATATATATATATATTATATACTAAAGGCTAAAAATGACAAAAGACAGACTAAACATTTTTATTAATAGATACTAGTTTCGGGATAATTCAACGTCTACTACCCATTACAGGCTTTGGACTATACTGAACAATAAATACAAAATTTTGAAAATACTTAAAATAAACTATATTAAAAGTTATATATAAATAAATAATAAAAGAAAATTAATATTTGCCAATATATATGAAAAAGTATCACTAAGCGACAAAACTCTACTTCAGTATTAAAATATTTTCAGTTTGTAAATTTTCATTCAGCTTTGGAGCGTGGTGCCAAATATATAAGGATTCCAAAGAATGGAGGTCAGGCTCTCTTTCAAAATCCAAAATATTGAATTTGAAATCCTGTAAGGATTTTTTTCTGAAGAGAATGAGAATTGATCGCAGAATATGGTGGATGGTGCAAATGTTCCAAAGTTCTATAGGAGATACCTTTATGTTCAGCAATGCGAATAGAAAGACTACGAGTAGCCTTTCCTATGTAGGTGGCATCACAGTCACCGCACTTGTATTTGTATATCACTGATGAACATAAAGGTAAAGGAAGTTTAGAGTTAATTACATAACTAAAGAAATGTCTTTATTTGAATAGCTAATCTGAACGTTGAACTGGGAATAATTTGATTTTAATATTCCTTTAATTCTGCGTTCAATTTCACAACTCATTCTCCCCATAAAAGGTAATTTCATATACAGAATTTCTTTAGGTACTGTTAATTTAGTGCAAGATATTTGATGATATTTTAACGAAAGTTGTTTCCTGAATATATTGTCAATGATAAAACCTGGGAAATTCTGTATATGAAATTACCGTCTTTAGGAAGTCCAATTCTTTCGAAAGATTAATATATGTAGATGAGATCTTGTATGCTCTATCGAAAAGCGTTTTAAGTAAATTAATTTTGAAAACATGCGGGATAAATGAATTGAATTTAGTTGTTAATCCTGTGAATGTTGGTTTCCTATAAACGATTGTTTGAAATTTGTTGTTTTCCTTATATATTTTAACATCAAGAAATGCCAAGGAGTCTCCTTCCTCAATATCCACTGTGAAATTAATATTTTGGTGTTTTGAATTGATATACTGTAAAAACAAATCAATTTCGTGTCTGGATTTAAAAAGTAAAAAGGAGTCATCTACATACCTTCTATAGAAAACCGGTTTAAAAAAAAAACAAGTTTTAAAAACCGAGAGACCCAGACAACTGATATCTATGCAGTCTACTATAGGGTGTTCATTAGTTTTAAATCATAAAATGACTTTACATATATATATACGGTATATATATATAATATAATATATATATAATATAATATATATATATATATATATATATATATATATATATTATATATAATTATATATATATATATATTATATATATATATATAATATATATATATATATATATATAATATATATATATATATAATATATATATATATATAATATATATATATATATACTTAATCTGCAATTGACGCAGGTCTATATTTAAAGATATTGTTTATCCCCTGGAGGCGACACAAATTAAATGATTTATCAAGATAAAATACTTTTATTTATACACTTGCACTGTTATATATGAATACAGAGATAATATAATTTTTTCACAATAATAAGCTTGAGTTTTTAGTTGTAAGAGTTCGAGCTTTCGTTCCCGTGGCGGGCAACATCGTCAGGAACTGGTGAGCGGAATGAAATATTGCTATGATTACAGCTCTGTATTCTGGCAACTTGGTGTAAAATTGGGAGGAACAGAGTAATTATTTAGATGAGTTGGAGGTAATTTTTAAGTTTGTAAGATTTGTTTAAATATGAATTAGTAATGTCGTCTATGTATGGAACTCCAGCTAAAGTATTGTAATTTTGGGTGTTTTTTATCAAAAAGGACTCAATGGTTTTTCGTATTGTGGTATTTTGTATGGGAATTATGAGTTTAGAGGATGTAATGTTGATTGAGTGATTATGTTTTCTCCTATGTATCGTTAATGAGGAAGAAAGTGTATCATCTTTTAAATCCTGTTTATGTTGAGTGGTACGTAATGTAAAGTTGTTAGTCTCACCAAAATAGTGTTTATTGCAATTGAGGCATGGAATTTTGTAAATACCGGAATTTTGAATGGGATATAAATCTTTAGGTTTAAGTGCGTGTTTGAGAGTTATAAGGTTAGATTTAGTAGTTTGTATGGAATTAGGTATATATTTTTTAAGTAATTGTGTGTTTACGTTGGGTATGGGTAATATATTTATGTAACTTTTTGGATTTGTATTTGGATTTAGATGTTTGTTTTTGGCGAGTTTGAATGCTTTATAAATTATAGGTTGAGGGTAATTTAGTTTTTTGAACGTGTTAATAATTTTGTTTTTTTCTGTTTCTAAGTATATGGTGTCGCATATTCTGAGAGCTCTTAAAAATAAATTGGAAAGGGTGGCAATTTTGGTGGATGTTTCGTGATCTGAATACCAATGTATGTATGAATCTGAAGCTGTTGGTTTTCTATGTATTTGGTAAGTGGGAAAGTTGTTTTGGGACCAGGATATGAGAATGTCAAGAAATGAGATTATATTATTGTTAGAAATTTCGACAGTGAACTTGATATCATTATGTATATTGTTAATATCTTGATAAATCATTTAATTTGTGTCGCCTCCAGGGGATAAACAATATCTTTAAATATAGACCTGCGTCAATTGCAGATTAAGTATCAATAAATATGCCCCCCGATAATTTCCATGAGGCAAAAGAATTCCTATCAAACAATTACCTAATAAAGAAGGCTTTTTACAAGTACGCCGACTCTCTTACAACGGCAAACCTTACAAAAAATAATTTGAAGTTTCTCACATCCTGCCTATCGGACTGTGTTATACCTAAAAGTTACATCCCTGCATTCATCTACGTCGACAAGCATGCCCCATTTCCAACCATCTATCAAGACATACTCAAAAATCAAATAAAAGGCATAAAAGAAGAAATCAAAACCAAATACCGAATAAATTACCACAACTTCCAAAACATCCAACAGATTTTCTACAATCAACAATTAGACCTTAACCTATTCACCGAATTAATTGATTACGCTCATAAAATAACTGATAAGAAAACCAAACTCCGAGATATTCATCATAAAAATAAACTAGACAACCTATTCAAGAATAGTAACTGGACAAAAAACTCGAATGCAGATAACCTAGTTAACCTTTCCGAATACAATCTATCCCACACTGAATCTACATTATTAGGTTATGGTTTAAATTTCGCCATCAACAACAACGAACCCTGGATTCCGTTACTGAACAACTTCAACTACTGGAAAACAAGAAATAAAGATGAAAAAATTAATCCCGATATACTTTTTGGTATTCTTCTACAATTACAATCAACTGCCCAAAATAAAATCCGTTACCCTCGCCGTTTTCATACAGCCCTTTCCAAATTACGTAATAATAACCACATTACCATTTCAAGATCAGATAAAGGAAATAAAATAGTCATAATGAATACCACTGATTACAATAACAAAATAACTCAATTACTCAATGACACCACAACATACACCGAAATACGTACTGATCCCTTAAAAAATTCACAGGCGTCTTTCAACAAATCCCTCACAAAAATCTTACCCAACGACACAAATCTCCAGACCTTGTTTAAATCATATCTTCCCACTTTGTCTAAATTTTACGCTATCCCGAAAATTCATAAAGAAAACCTCCCTCTTCGCCCCATCATATCTAATATAAATTGCATCACCTACAAATTAGCAAAATGGCTCTCCAAAGAACTTAACTCCCTCATAGGACACATTTCCACCTCACATATTAAAAACTCTCAACATTTCATTCAAAAAACAAACTCCATAATTTTTTCCAATTACAACATCGTCAGCTTTGATGCCATTTCCCTATTCACCAATGTCCCCATAAATGACACATTACAACTCCTAGAAAATCATGTCACTACACATAATATATCTTTCACATTACCATTTCCCATCATCAAGTCTCTTATATTATTAATTTTAGAACATGCTTATTTCAAATCACAAAATAAATATTATAAACAAATAAAAGGTCTCAGCATGGGATCCCCCCTCTCCCCCACATTAAGTAACATATACATGGAGTTAATAGAACAATACATCATTTTCCCCAACCCCCTTTTCGATTCAATCACATGGTTTAGATACGTAGACGACGTTTTTGCCTTAATACCGAAAGAAAATAATACAAATCATATTTTAAATTTTATTAACAATATACATAATGATATCAAGTTCACTGTCGAAATTTCTAACAATAATATAATCTCATTTCTTGACATTCTCATATCCTGGTCCCAAAACAACTTTCCCACTTACCAAATACATAGAAAACCAACAGCTTCAGATTCATACATACATTGGTATTCAGATCACGAAACCTCCACCAAAATTGCCACCCTTTCCAATTTATTTTTAAGAGCTCTCAGAATATGCGACACCATATACCTAAAAACAGAAAAAAACAAAATTATTAACACGTTCAAAAAACTAAATTACCCTCAACCTATAATTTATAAAGCATTCAAACTCGCCAAAAACAAACATCTAAATCCAAATACAAATTTAAAAAGTTACATAAATATATTACCCATACCCAACGTAAACACACAATTACTTAAAAAATATATACCTAATTCCATACAAACTACTAAATCTAACCTTATAACTCTCAAACACGCACTTAAACCTAAAGATTTATATCCCATTCAAAATTCCGGTATTTACAAAATTCCATGCCTCAATTGCAATAAACACTATTTTGGTGAGACTAACAACTTTACATTACGTACCACTCAACATAAACAGGATTTAAAAGATGATACACTTTCTTCCTCATTAACGATACATAGGAGAAAACATAATCACTCAATCAACATTACATCCTCTAAACTCATAATTCCCATACAAAATACCACAATACGAAAAACCATTGAGTCCTTTTTGATAAAAAACACCCAAAATTACAATACTTTAGCTGGAGTTCCATACATAGACGACATTACTAATTCATATAAATAAATCTTACAAACTTAAAAATTACCTCCAACTCATCTAAATAATTACTCTGTTCCTCCCAATTTCACACCAGGTTGCCAGAATACAGAGCTGTAATCATAGCAATATTTCATTCCGCTCACCAGTTCCTGACGATGTTGCCCGCCACGGGAACGAAAGCTCGAACTCTTACAACTAAAAACTCAAGCTTATTATTGTGATAAAATTATTATCTCTGTATTCATATATAATAGTGCAGTTTATAAATAAAAGTATTTTATCTTGATATAAAATCATTTTTAATTTTATTAATGCATACTCCAGGGGTAAAAATATCTTTATATATATATATATATATATATATATATATATATATATATATATATATTTATATATGTAATATATATTTATATATATATAAAAATATATATATATATATATATATATATATATATATATATATATATATATATATATATATATATATATATATATATATATATATATATATATATATATATATATATATATATATTGTTATTATATGGTATTAACAAAAAATTTGTGCTGATAAGCAGGATCAAAAAATTTTAAATACAAAGTAATTATTTTATAAAACATTCTTTTAAGCCTCGTACGTTTGGCAGTTACACGGAAGCGAGAAGACTTTGTAATGTTTTCTGAAATACAAAAATCTTATTTAGAAAAACCTAAAACAAGAGAAAAAATGCTGCCTCTTCGTCCATGTAGGGTAGGTATTTTTTATTGCATCGTCGATCCATATAGGTTAGTTTTTCGGTCTAGAACCTTGCTAGTTCAAGTTATGATAAGTTTTGTTAAGTATACAGAGAATCAATATATGAAAAAAAAATATTTTTCCTTCTCCTGCAAAATGTACGTTTTTGCTTACTTTATTATTTAATTTTTAATATTTTCAAATTTCGTATATTTCTTATCAGTATCTTAATTAATTGCTAGTATCATATACTAACAAGATATAAAATTTAAAAAAAACACAAAATTCACATATCCATTAAATTCATAAGATCATATATATATATATATATATATATATTAGAGATATATATATATATATATATATATATATATATATATATATATATATAAATATATATATATATATATATATATATATATAATATATATATGGACAAAGTTACTTAACGCCCACACAGAACGGGATCAAAAGAATTTCTTCCTGGGTAGCATCTATGATACATAAATAGATGTTCAGGGTGAAATGATTTTTTTGCCTATGCTCTAGGGGCAAATTAGTTGGGTTGGGTTAGGTTGGGTTATGTTAGGTTAAGTTGGGTTGGGTTGGGTTGGGATTGGTATAAGTTAGGTTGAGATTGGAACTCAGGTTAGGTTAGGTCCAGGAAAAAATTTCCTTCCCACTAAACATCTATTTATGTATCTTACGCGAGGCTACCCTGTTTATTTTGATCCGAGCTCCCGTTCCATGTGGGCGTTAAGTAACTTTTACCTATATATATATATATATATATATATATATATATACTCTATATATATATATATAACAACTCACTATATAATATATATATATATATATATATATATAATATATATATATATATATATATATATATCTTTACTATATATAATATATAGGCCTACCTGAATTAAGTGTAACATAAATTATTCTAACTTGTTTCTTACCTTACTTAAACACAATATTATATATATCACTTCGTATTACTTTTCCAAAATGAAACAAAATAAAAACTATAAAGCAAACTATTTACAGTCCTCCTTTGCAAGAACCAATCCAGAATGAATTCTAAAAATCGGTTCAATGGTTTGATGGTGGCGTTTAACGTGTCTTTATGTTTATGGGCGTGGACCTGGACTATAGTAGGCCTATCAAGCTTAAAACATACCTAATGCAAAATTATAAGTTTTTTGGAAAAACACATTTATTTACCGGTGGTTGGATATGTCTAATTATATTACCTTTACACACACACACACACACACACACACACATATATATATATATATATATATATATATATAGCCACCTCAGGCCCTATGTATATATGTTTATATATGTATATATATATATATATATATATATATATATATTATGTATATATATTGATAACATGTGTGTATTTACTTCCACTCTTTCCAGCGGGCCGGGAGTGAGTGTCTCTGGTGCACCCTCTGTCTCGCCCTCCACCTCCTCCATCCTCTCTATCTCCCTTGACACCCTGCCACTCTTCCTCCTCATCCCTCTCATCAGGCATCTTTATTCATTAATACCTCATTGGCCTCCCCTTCTTCTCTATTTCTATCACACTCGCCTCATATAACCACTCTCTGTCATTCTCCTGGATGCCCATACCCTCCTTAATGTACTTCGCTCTTCCCTGTATTCCTCAATCACATCACTCCCCCTCACCACCCTATTCCTAATCTCTCCCCATGCTAACCCCACAAGTACTCTCAGCCCCTTCATAAATGCTTTAACTTTTCCTGGATAGACAGCCCCACGTTTTCACACCCATTACCGCTAATTTGTTTTTTTCAACCATACTTATCTTAACTTTCGGTAGTCCCACCTTTCAGTCTCTCAGACACTCAGCTCTGTTCACTTCTCTCTATGTTCTATCTCCTCCTTTATCCCTCCCCCTTACCCAAGTCCATCCTAAATATCTAAAATCTTTGCACTCAGCCTACTCTCCCAACATAGCCTCCTCTACGCCACTCCATCCTCAGACCTTTTCTTTTTGCTCTTGCCTGGTTTATTTTTCGGCCCCTTTTATCCACATTCTCTGTTTCCCTAACCCAAATACCTCAGCCTTCCGCCTCCTTCTTTACCAGGCTGTGTCGTCCGCAAACAATGTCATGTTCCTTCTTCTATCGACCATTCATCAATTCCACCCTCCTCCCCTCCCTCACCATTCCTCTGCAAACACTCTCCATAAACAAGTGAATAGCCACAGGTGAGCAGTGCCCCCTGCATCAATCCTTCACTACCCCAAACATCTCACTCTCCTCTAACACTCTCACACATACTATTTCTATAAAGGCCTAACCTTTGCCTAATTTACTCAGCATTGTCAACACCTCCACAATTTACCCCCTCTTCCTCTATCATGGCTTATCTAAATCTAAAAACACCCATACACTTTCCCTTTCCTCTCTATACTTTTCTCCACAATCATCTTCTAACACTTGATCCACCACACCCTCTTCCTCTGATCCTCCTTGTTCTTCCCCATTCTCCCTCCGTTAAACCTCTTCTCACTCTCTCTTCTCCCATACACTTTCCCTACCACACTTAATAGACATATGCCTCTATAATTCCCACATTCCATCCTATCCCCTTTCCCCTTATACAGGGGAACCAAACCCAATCCTGTGGTACCTCACCACTCCTCCAACATATATTATATACACTATACAGCCATTCCTCCACTCCTCTACCTCCCTTCTGCAACATTTCCATTCTCACACCATCCAAACCTGCGGACTTCCTGCCGCTATTCAGGGCCCTGATAATTTCCTCCATTGTATTTCTGTCCTCCCCCTCCTCCCCCTCATTCCCTAACCTCTCTTTGAATCTTCCTCCCTCCCCCTCCCCACTTCATTCAATAATCCCCCCCCACCTCTTCCTCACCCTTTCCTCTCCTCCTATCCACTCCCCATCTCCTCCCTTAATCCTCTCCCCAAACCCCTCCTTCTTCTTCTTTTTTTTATTTACTTCTTTCCAAAACATCTTGCTCCCCGATTCAAAATTCTCCGTCACTTTTCTACACCATTCGTCTTTTGCTCTTCTCTTCGTCCTCTCCACCGCCCTCTTTGCTTCCACTCTAACCCTTCTATATTCCTCCCAGCTTTCCTCTCTCCTACTTCCCAACCATTTCACATAAGCCTCCTTTTTCCTTTTCACCACCTCCTCACTCCACCATTCACTCCCTTTCACCCTTTTTACTCCACATACCCTTCTAGCCTCTTCACATACTGCCTCTTTAAATCTCACCCACTCCCCCTCCCCAATTCCCGTCCCTCTCACGTCTCTCCACCTCTCCTCCATACCTCTCCTAAACTCCCTCTTACACACTGTCTCCTCCAATTTTTCCACTTTTATCACCTCCACTCTCCTCTTTTCTCCCCTTTCCTTAATCGTCACCTTATCCTAGCACCCACCAAATAGTGATCCGATATCCCCCTCCCCGCCCCTCTAAATACATTTACATCAAGTAATCTGCCTCTATCCTTCCCATTTACACACACATAATCCAGTACCGCCCTCCCCATTTATCTCACTCTTTATGTATACTTATGATTCTCCTTTTTTTTAAACCCAAGTATTCCCCACTATCATCCTTCTTTCAACACACAACTAACAGACTTTCTCCATTCACATTCCTCTCCCCTACCCCAAATGGACTATGTTCTTCCACCTCTCCTTCACTCCATTCAAATCTCCCAAGATGCAGTTTATCATTGCCCTGACTCTCCCAACAACTCATACAGCTCGCTCCAAAATCTCTCTCTCTCCTCCTCCCTCGCTCCATTCACTGGTGCATATGCACATATGAAAACCCACATTTCCCCCCCAAATCTCACTTTTACCCACATTATCCTTGAACTCACCTGGCTACACAACCTTACCTTATCCCATACCTCTTTCCTCATAACTATTCCCACCTTCCCTCCTTCACTCTCTCATTTCATACCCTTATATTTTCCAAAATCCATCTCCCTCTTTCCTTTAACTTGGTTTCAGTTACTTTAACCCATGTTATTTTCTTAAACATTAACCCCACTTCCTCCCTCTTCAAATCCTCGTTTACCCCCCTCACATTCATACATCCTACCCTAATTACCTCTCTCCTCCCCATCTTCCCTTATATACACGCTCAGGCTGTACGCTTTATGGGACACCCCACCTTAGGCAACTCCCAACACCTAAAGCCACCACCCCGCTCACCAATCTACCCCCAACAACAATAACAATAAAAGATTAAAACAATATATACAATAAAAATATAAAAGGTTACAACCTATATATATATATATAAAATATGAAAAAGATATAAAAAATATAAAAGATTTAAAAGGTTAAAACCTACCCTCCCTCAATTTAAAATTTACCCCCTTAACACTTTATTCATCCATTCGTAAATTCCCTCAACTGTCTTTCCTTTTCCTTTAAAATTCCCGTTAAAACTTAATTATCTATTAAAAACCTTTATTTACTTATTATTTATTTAAAATTCTCTAAAATTTGATATATGCCACAAATATTTCCCCACACCGACAAATATATTTCCTTTTATGTCAACAATATATACAATTCAATATTCAAATCCTTGTTTTAGTTTACAAAATAAATAAATGATATCGGGATAATACTTCCTTTATTTATAAGTTTCCGTACGTCGGTTCCAATGTGAACTGTCCTTGTTAGAAATGGATACTAAGTTTTACTGAGATTTCCTATCCCAGTCCTCGTTACTATTACGTCCGATAATCCGTCTGGCCGATTTGATCTTGGCCTATTATCCTGATCAACTGTAGTCCTAATTCCAGACCTAAACCAAGTCCCAAATTTAGCCCAAATCAGCTTCTAAGTTACGTTTTCGAACCAGAAGATCACAAATTAAAAGAGCTTTTTGCTCATAACTTTTTTAAACAATAAATTTTAATCAACTTGTTCAAACGACGGGTTTTAGATATCTTTGTTTATAAAAATCATTTAACAAAGTAAATATTTGTAATTAAACACCTAGGCGTAATTCAGTCTCAATCAATATATATATATATATATATATATATATATATATATATATATATATATATATATATATATATATATATATATATATATATATATATATATATATATATATATATATATATATATATATATATATATATATATATATATATATATATATATATATATATATATATGTATATTTATATATATATATATATATATATATATATATATATATATATATATATATATATATATATATATATA
>JABUQX010118523.1:0-2500 GCA_015478945.1 Trachelipus rathkii
TATATATATATATATAGTATATTTTATAATATACAATATATATATAATTATATAATATATATAATTTTAATATAAAATATATATATTATATATATAATATTATCATTATATATATTATATATATATATATACTCTAAGCGTATATATATATATAATATATATATATTATTATATATATATACTATAATAATACTTAGTTCTATATAGTAATTTATATAATATTATGCTATAGTATGTTGCCATATATATGAATATATAATATATTTATTATATATATATAATATTATAATATATATAATAGTGCATCCACATATCAACGAATCCTATTATGATTTACATCCTACGTATATCACACTAGGATGATTTATATATATATATATATGGACATTTATAAGTGGTTGACTCCGTAATATTAGGTTAGGTAATTTAGGTTAAGTATTGGTTAGGTTAGGTAAGTTGTATTAGTTAGGTTGGTTAGTTAGCGTTAGGTTAAAGTTAGGTTAGATTATTTTAATTGCCAAACAATTAATGTATTTACCCTAAATTTATTAAAATAACGATACATTAATTATTGATTTTTGCTCCTGGAGTCAACCACATATAAAAGCCTATATATATATATATATATTCTATATATAATATATTATATATATATGGTTATATATATATACTATATATACTATTTATATAATATTATACTATATGTATATATCACGTAATACTATATTAATATATATAGTATTACTATATATTTATATATACTATATATATATATATACTAGTAGTGTATTCAGATATATAGGTATATAAATGGTTTGATATGGTTTTAGAGCGACAACTATCACGATCCAATATCTCAAAAACTACAATAGTTGACAGGAAAAAGGAATACATGTGTTGGATCCTGAGAGCAAAATTTTTATTGCGGAAACTGGTAGAAAAACAAAAAAAAAAAAAAAAACAAAAAACAAGAAATAAAAAAACAATATCTCAAAAACTACAAAGCCTACAGCGAAAATCCAAGGGAATACATTTTGGAATCCTTGTAAAAATTTTAGTTAGGGAAAATGTAAAAAAAAAAAAAATAAATAACTAAATAAAATAAATATTGGCCATTTTTTTTTTTTCTAGGAGCAGGGGACATAATATATATACTATTATTGTAAAGGATTACACGGGCAATGTTAGAGGGGCTTCGAGCCGACGGGGAACACAGGGGGCGGACGTTTTCCATTACCCCGTAGAGGCGAGGGCGCGGAGGAACCACCCGCGACACCACAAATCACAAAGAGCGGGGGTTCCGGAGACCCGCCCCGGAGGGGGGGGGGAATTAGTCTTACCCCGTAGTTCCCCGGAAGCCGAGAGACCCCGACTCCCTGCCATCGGTGCGGTATACCTTGGGGTATTCTTTAGAAAAAAGAAAAAAAAGCAAAATTTAATAGAAAGGCTATTTAACGAGTAACGTATAAAAGGTCCTAAATAGGCTCTCTAATCATATTACTATAATTATTAGCAATAATATTTTTATTTTTTAATTTTTTTACATTTTTCCTATCTAAATTTTACCAGGAATCCAAAAATGTAATTCTTTTTCTCGAGAAATGTAGTTTTTTTTGAGGGATTTTTTTTTTTTTTTTTTTTTTTTTTTATTTTTTTACATTTTCCCCTAAAATTGGACCAGCATTCCAGCAATGTATTCCTTTTCCATGTAGGCTTTTGTAGTTTTTGAGATATGGATTGATGATAGTTTTCGTCGCTTTAAACCAATTATCACCTATATATATATTATATATATATATATATATATATATAATATATAATATATAATATATATATATATATATATATATATATATATATATATATATATATATATAATATTATATATATATATATATATAATATGTGTGTGTGAGTGTGTGTGTGTGTTGTGTGTGTGTGGTGGTGTGAAAATGAATTCTAATATTTGCAAAAAAAATATTCCAAAAAAGTTTTTCGAGTTTTTTACATTTCATTTTTATGAAACATATGCTCACAAAAAAATAAATAAAATAGTATGCCCATGAAATTAGTAAAAAACATACATATATAAGCATAATAAGGATAGCATAATGCTAATAAGGTGATGTCACGAATTTTAACAATTTAGAAAATAGTTTTTGTAGATTCTCTGGATTGTTATAATTTTTTTATTTTAATAAAATGGAAATTTTTATATTAATTTAAATATCCGCCTTCCCAGAAAAGAAGCCATCTCGGAACAGATTTCTAATCTAATGCTTCGATATCACTGCTTTTAAACTCAGTACTTATTTAAATCGACAGGAGGGTGGTTGGAACACCTGCTGGGGCTACCAGGCATTCTGCTGGGGTGCTCTTGGGTTACAGAAGCAAACAAACCAAAGTCACCGAACTTCCGTAATGGCGCCCAAACATGCTTGTTGCGGCAAATTTGCAATAATAAGACGAAGAAAAATTTCACTCGCGCCAGGACTCGAAC
>JABUQX010118523.1:27500-34155 GCA_015478945.1 Trachelipus rathkii
AACATAACATAACATTCAAGTTCTTTATACAAACATCATTCAATATATGCTAACGTAACAAAGTTTCACATTTAATAAAGCTTACTTAGCATCATTCGTGACTATGTAATATAACCCCAAAGAAAATTATGCAGCATCTTAAACAGGATAATTGAAACTGTGGTAAGGCTAACAAGTTATCGCATCAGCTTAACAACAAGGCTAAAGTAATGTAATATATGCATACAAAGATGTAACTTACTTTCACTTTCGAACATAATCGCTGTATTTTACATTAGACTGTAATATTTACAAAAATTTTACCATAGCGTGTGTAATTATCATACAGACCATTGAGTATACTCAACATAATAGGGTTTCACATTAATAAAGCTAACAATAGCATCAACTGAACTAAAGAAAAGTAATGTACAACACAAAGCCTAAACATTTAAACAGGAATAAGCAGTTCAAACATTAAAACAAAGTAAATCGCACTTAACACCTGTAAAGTAAATAACATTGCATGCAAAACGTAACCTATTCTTACTTTGTCAAGCATATCTCTAACATACGATGTTAATTTAACCTAACATGGTAATATTTAACTAAATTTATCACAACATTGGTTAATTATCATACAAAGCAGCGAAAGTATGCTAACGGAACAAAGTTTCCACTTCAATAAAGCTAACATATCGTTACAGTGAACTAAGAAAATAAATGTACAAAAACAAACCTAATCACAACTTAAACCATGAATAAAGGGTTAACATTAACAAAGTTCCCACACTTAACACCAAGTAAAAGCAACTAACATGGAATGCAAAACGTAACCTAATCTTACTTTTTCAACGCATAACTCTAACATATTAACGTTATCTTACACAACACAGTAACATTTAACTAAAATTTATCACAAAATTGGTTAATTATACTGATCAACGAATAAACTCTAAACGAAACAAAGTTTCCACATCAATAAAGCTAACATATCGGTGTTACACGAACTAAGAAAATAATGTACAAAGACCAACCTAACACAACCTTAAACACGAAACAACTGTTAGCATTAACAAAGTTCCCACTTAACACCAGTAAAGCAACTAACATGGTATTGAAAACGTAAACACTAATCTTACTTTTTCAAGGCGATAACTCTAAGCCTATTAACGTTAAATCTTACACTGAACAGTAACAATTTAACTAAAATTTCTCACAACAATTGGTTAATTATACTGATCACCGAATAACTCTAACATAATAAAGTTTCCACATCAATAAAACTAACATTTGCGTACATGAACTAAAAAATAATGTACAAGACAAACCTAACACAACTTACCAATGAATAAACTGTTAACATAACAAAGTTTTCACTTCAATAACTTTATATACTAATCAGCGAATATATGCTAACATAACAATGTCTTATCATTAACTAAGGCTAACTAGCATCATATGAAACTAGGAAAATAATGTCAACGACAACCTAACACAATTATGCCCTAATAAACTGTTAACATTAACAAAGTTCCACACGTAAACACCAGTAGTAATAACTTTACTACAAACTTAACCTATTATAACTTTTTTCCAAGCATATGCTGCTAATATATTAACGTTAATCTTACATTGACAAGACAGTACATTTAATCAAAAAATGTATCATTACATACCTAACCATCATAACGAATACCTAAGAGTAAAGACGAATAAAGTAAAGTTTTAGAGGCTTATCTTCTTTTTTTTAGACTCCGCCTCCCTTCAGAAAATCCAACTTAAACACTGAAAAATATTTTATGCCTTAACATTTGCATAAAGTGAATGCATACTTATTATTATATTTGACCCTCGGGCAGGAATAAGCAATGTAGCAGTCACCATTCGGTTTACGATTAAATATAAATGAACACATCGTTGGGGAATATCGAAACTCCTCATGAAGATTATCAACAACATAGCGTAGAGATGCGGGGAGGATGTCATCGTATCACACTGCGAAAAAACTTCCTACTGAAGAACAATTAGTGTATAAACATCCCTTAAATGTAATGAGATTCTTTCTTTCAACCAAGCAGAAGAAAGTAAACAAGAATATGACGTACGAATGAACCATATCTAGTTCAAAAAGGGTATATATTCTCGCTCGACACCAACAATACATAGTACAAGATAAGTTCTTTAGAAATACTAACCAAACGATATAGGTAACGTAACCTTGGTTTTTCACATTAATAAAGCACATAGCATTACAGAACTGAAGAAAATAAATATCAACGTCGAATAACAACATTTAAGCATGAATAAACTGTTAAGCATTAACACAGTTTCCGCATATTAAAACACACGTTTAAAGTAGACTGACATTGCTCCCAAACCGTACCTATTCATACTTTTACCAAACATATCTCTAACAAGCATATTAACGTTATTTTTACATTGACAACAGTAATATTTAACAAAAATTTATCATAAACTTGTTTAATTATCATACAGAGCACCGAAAGGTAGCTAACGTAACAAAGTTTCCACATTAATTAAAGCTAACATAACATAAACTCGGAACTAAGAATATGATGTACAACGACAAACCTAACAACCTTACGTACGATAAATCACTAACATTAACAAACTTCAGCACTTAACAAGCAGTAAAGTACGCTAACACATCGCACAGTAACGGTAACCTATTCACAACTTTTGCAAGCATAATCTCTCTAAATATCAATGTTAATTTTACATTAACACATGAAATTTTACATAAAGTTTAGCATAACTTGTCTAATCTCATACTCGACAAAGAATATATAGCTAACATGACAAATGTTTTCATCAACTTTGTAATATTAACAAAATAATTCTTCATACCTCTCTAAATAATCATAAATCCCCAGTGAATAATTGCAAACATAACAAAGTTACAAAATTTTATCTTGACATAACATAAAAATAAGTTTTTGAATAAAATATCATAGTAAAGCGTAATAGTTTACTGATTTAAAGCAGTAAATCAGTAAAGAAGTAAAACAAACCAAGCCATCCAGGCAGTCCCCTACCATCCCACCCGCCTGTGATCTATTGAACTATTGTTTAAGTCCTATTTTGAGTATCATTTTTGGATAAACATAACATGAAAAAATAAGTTCTTTATATACGGACCTAGCGAATATATGCTTAACCAACAAAGCTCAGCATCAATAAAGCTAACATATCATAACGTGAACTAAGGATATAATGTACAAATGCAAACCTAACAGACCTCGCGTATGAATAATCAGCTAACATCCTGAAAATCCCTCACTTATCAAAGGTAAAGTAGCTAACAGGTCATACAATACTCGATATGTTCCCACTTTTTGCGCATATCAGCAACAGGTAAAGCCGTATTATCTAACAAAATCCCTTAACAAAGTGACCAATCTATCAAAGATACCAACATCTTGAACTATGAATTGACACTATCTTCATCAAAGTGTCACTCGTTTCGAGTATAACATCAGTTGACCTATGAATAATCGTAAACATTAGCAAAATTCTAGGGCAAACCTAACATTACTCAACAAAAACTTAACCCAGACTCACGTTTCTAACACATCATCATCAGTTAACACAGTAATATCTTACAAAAACTCTTCATTTCTCTAACAAATCAGTGTTATTTTCACATTGTCATAGTAATATTTAACATAACGTACCTAACTTACGAATAAACAGTTTTCATTAACCAAGAGTATCTAAAGCAACACATTACCTTCCAAGAGAAATCCCAGGGGATACGCCCCTTGAAAGGGTATGAATCCTGCGAGGGGGATCACCCCGAAGGGGTGTAAGCGGGCTTTGGGCCTCAGCCCGAAGGGCTGAGGCCTTACCCCTCCTTCGGAGGGGTAACGCCCTTAATGTTATGATAAAATTCTTTGTTTAAATATTACTGTGTCAATGTAAAAATTAACGTTAATATGTTAGAGATATGTTTGGTAAAAGTATGAATAGGTTACGTTTTGTATGCAATGTCAGTTACTTTACAGGTGTTAAATGTGGAACTTTGTTAATGTTAACAGTTTATTCATGCTTAAGTTGTGTTAGAGTTCGTCGTTGTACTTATTTCTTCGTTTTTGGTAATGCTATGTTTAGCTTATTAATGTGAAAACAATGTTACGGTAGCCTATATTCGTTGTTAGTAATCTAAAGACTTATCTTTCTGTACTATTGTTATGTTGTTGTTGTTGTTGTCCGAGCGAGAATATATACCCTTTTGAACTGATATGGTTCATTCGTACGTCGTATTCTTGTTTACTTTCTTCTGATTGGTTGAAAGAAAGAATCTCATTACATTTATGGAATGTTTATACACTATTTTCTTCAGTAGGATAGTTTTTCGCAGTGTTGATACGATGACATCTCCCGCATCTCTACGCTTGTTGTTGATATCTTCATGAGGAGTTTCGTTATTCCCAACGATGTGTCATTTATATTTAATCGTAAACCGAATGGTGACTGCTACATTGCATTGTTTGTATTCCTGCCCGAGGGTCAAATATAATAAGTATTGCATCACTTTATGCAAATGGTTAAGGCATAAAATCATTTTTCATGTTTAGAGTTGGTATTTTCTGAAAGGAGGCGGAGTCTAAAAAGAGATAAGCCTAAAAAACTTTACTTTATCGTCTTTACTCATTAGGTATTATGATGGTTTAGGTATGGTAATGATACATTTTTTGATAAATGTTACTGGTGTCAATGTAAGATTAACGTTAATAGGTTAGAGATATGCTTGACAGAAAAAGTATAAATACGTACGTTTTGTATGTAAAGTAAGTTATTTACTTGGTGTTTAAGTGTGGAACTTTGTTAATGTTAACAGTTTATTAGGGCATAAGATGTGTTAGGTTTGTCGTTGTACATTATTTTCCTAGTTCATATGATGCTATGTTAGCTTTATTAATGTGAAGACATTGTTATGTTAGCATATATTCGCTGATTAGTATATAAAGAATAAGTGTGGAACTTTGTAATGTTAACAGTTTATTCGTATGTAAGTTGTGTTAGGTTGTCGTTGTAATTATTTACTTAGTTCATGTTACGCAATGTTAGTTTTATTGATGTGGAAACTCTTTGTACATTATTTTCTTAGTTCATGTAACGATATGTTAGCTTTATTGATGTGGAAACTTTGTTATGTTTGAGTACTTTGCGTTGATCAGTATAATTAACCAATGTTGTGAGAAATTTTAGTTAATGTTACTGTGTTAGTGTAAAATTAACGTTAATTATGTTAGAGATAGGCTTGAAAAAGTAAGATTAGGTTACGTTTTGCATACCATGTTAGTTGTTTTACTGGTGTTAAGTGTGGGAACTTTGTTAATGTTAACAGTTATTCATGTTTAAGGGTGTGATAGGTTTTGTTTTTGTACATATTTCTTAGTTCGTCGTAAACGATATGTTTAGCTTTATTGATGTGGGAAACTTTGTTACGTTTAGCATACTTTTCCGCTGCTCTGTATGAGTAATTAACCAATGTTGTATAAATTTTAGTTAAAATACTTACCATTTAGTGTAAATTAACATGTTATGTTTAGAGATATGCTTGACAAAGTAAGAAATAGGTTACGTATTTGCAATGCTCATGTTAGTTAGCTTTACAGGTGTTTTAAGTGCGATACTTTGTTAATGTTGACTGCTTACTCGTGCATAAGGATTTGTGTTAGGTTTTTGTTGTTGTACTTTATTTTCTTAGTTCATGTTGCTCTGTTAGCTTTATTAATGTGGAAACCCTATTATGTTAGAGTATACTCATTTGGCCTGTATGATAATTACACACGGTTATGGTAACTTTTTGTTAAATATTACAGTCTTAATGTAAAATAACAGCGACATGTTAGAAAAGTGTAAGTAAGTTACGTCTTTGTAATGCTATATTAGTTACTACTTAACTGTTGTTAAGTGTGGAACTTTTGTTAGCGTTACCGTTTATTCTGTTTAAGATGTGCGTCTAAGTTTGTCTTTGGTGGGGTTATATTCATAGTCAGATGATGCTAAGTAAGCTTTATTAAATGTGAAAACTTTGTTACGGTTAACATATATTGATTGATGTTTGTTTAAAGAACTTGTTTTTTATGTTATGTTTATTCAAATGATACTCGAAATTGACCTTATCAATAGCATCACTATGATCATAGGATGTCAGGAGGGGAGGTGGGATAAGTGGTTTGATTTTAGTGATTTACTGCTTTAGGATATGTGTAAAACCGTAAATTTGTAAGTTATAAACATAAAAAAAGTGTAAGAAATTTTATTTATTTATTTATTTTTTATTTTTTTTTTTTTCCTTGATGGTTCTGAAACCATTAATTTCGAAATCTACAGACTCGAAAACCTATATAAAGACACCAACATTGGTATCATTACTCAAATATTTAATAACTCCACCGCAACGGAGCCAGCACCGGTGCTGTTGTCAACTCCTACTCCTCTGGGTAGACTCTTTCTTCATTCCTTTTCCCTCTTTATTCATCTTTCATCCTTCTTTCATCTCCTCCTTCGACCTCTTGTTTTGCACCTGTGCCTCTTTTTTCAGTTCGGGGACCGCCCCCCCTAACGGGGGGTCCTAGATAACCCCTGCACGACTTATAACCATCATATTCGCACTCTACGGACCTCGATAACCTTATAGAGG
>JABUQX010118524.1:0-10000 GCA_015478945.1 Trachelipus rathkii
TAGTCAGAGAGATTTATTATTATTATAAGTATATTATTATTATTATATTATTATATTATTAGTAGTATTAGTAGTATAGTAGTAGTTAGTAGTAATAGTAATAGTAGTGAGTAGTAGTAGTAGTAGGTATTCGAATCCGATTGACAATTTTATTACGATAAACGATTGATTTAAACGCAATGAGATTTAAATTTTATTTTTATATATGAAGATATTAAAAAACAAAAGTAATTTAAATTAAAAAACTTACCTCGCGTATGTCAAAAAAAATAAAACGAAAATAATGAATATAATTTTTATCTGATTTTAAATTAATATTTTTAATTATATCTTTTTTTCCATGTTTTTAAGAAAAATATTGTACTATAACACTTTTCTTTCCATTCTGTTGACTTACTTTACTCAAACTCGATTCGATTTGCATCTTTTTAACAACAGATTTAAAATTTCTTTCATAAAACTATTTCAAAAATATCCTGCACACCGAATCAAAATAAAGCTGGAGCAATGATGAAATAGGATTGTATCCGATGAAGGAACGAAATTAATTGAGAGAATGCACAAATTCATGTAGAGTTATAAACCTCATTCATTCCGAATATTTAAAACGTTCATCAGTTATGATCAGCAATTTTGAAATAGAAGAATAATGGGGTAAGTTGAATAGAAATAAAAAGATACAATAAATAACAATTAATTAATAATAATATCAATAATAATAATATATATAATAATAATAAAATAATAATTAAGATAATAAAAATAAAAAATATAAAAATAATAATTAATAATAATACATATTAATATAATAATATAATAATTATTATAATAATAATATAATATAATATAATAAATAATAATAATAAAAATAATAATAAAATATTGAAAAGTAATAATAAATTTCTTTCATAATAGACATATGATAATAATAACAATACTACAATAATAATAATAAATAATAATAATAATAATAATAATATTAAATAATAGATAATAATAATAATAATAATAATATAATACTACAATATAATATAAATAATAATAAATGAATGATATAAATAAAAACAACAATATAAAATAATAATAAAATTAATAATAATAATTAATAATTAATATATATATATAATAATTAATAAAGTAATATAATAATAAAATATTAATGTATAATAAAATAATAATAAGAATTAAAAGCAATAAATAATAATAAGTAATAATAATAAAAATACTTGAATAATAATATAATCAATAAAATAATATATATAATAATAAATAAATAATAATAATATATAAAATAATAAATAATAATAATAAAATAATATTAATAATAAAATAAAAGATATAATAATAAATAAATAATAATATAATATAATATATAATAATAATAATAGATGATAAAATATAAAACATATATAAAATAATACATAAATACAATTAACAATAATAATATAATAATAGGATAAAGTAATATAATAAATAATATAATAGATATAATAAAATATATAACTAAGAATAATAATAGCAAGACTAATTATATAATGAGATATAATTATATAAAGATCTAACTATATAAAGACTACTAAATAATAATAATATCTGAATAATAATAATAATAATGAATATAATTAATAATAATAAAGATATAATAATAATAATAATAAGTAATTAAAATATAATAATAATAATAAAATAATAATACATAATCATAATAATTATAATAATAGAAATAATTATAGCAATAATAATAGCAATGCAAATATAAATAATAATAATAATAATGAATAATAAAACAATAATCAAAAGTGAATCAATAATAATAATAATATAAGAATATAAGTAATTAATAATAATAAATGAGATAATAATTAATATAAGTATAATAATAATAATATATATACTTAATAATAATTAAAAAATAAATTTTAATCAAGATATAATAAATAATAATAAAATAAATGTGAAAATACTAATTAATAATAATAATAAAATATAATAAAATAATAATAGAAAAATATATAATAATAATAATATAATAATAATATGAATATAATGAATAATAATAATAATAAAAATAATATAATAATTATTAATAAATAATAATTCAATAATAATATAATATATAATAATAATATATAATAATATTTTATATATTTATAAATATATGGATTATTGCGTTTGATGTGTAATGATATAACTTTATTAGAGTCTTCATTATTTATAATTCATTGCGTGCAAATCGTTGAAGAGTTTGGCACAATTTATAACTAAAATGCTGTCTAGCTCTTATTCTAATCTATAAAAAGGAAGGCTTAAAATAATGCGCGCTATTCTTAGATTTTGACCTATCTTCGTATGATTTATGAAATTGGATATTAATAAGATTACAGGTTTGTTGTATTACTTGTTGCTGTTAGTTCAGAGAAGGAGAGAGCTTAGTAGTTTATATTTAATGCTAAAAGTTAAAAAGTATTATTGATTATATTATTTACTTATATTATTATTATTATTAAGTATTATTATTTTATTTATTTATATATTATTATATTATTATTATTAGTATTATTTTTATATATTATTATTCATTATTATATATAATATAATTTTAAAACATGCACTTAAACGTTTCAAATTCGTATCGATTTGTTGAATGATGTGAGCAGCACATATTTTTTGAAACTACATCCTTTTTTCGCCATTCGGTCCGCACTTTTGATTGCCTATATTCTTAATGAAAAGTTGTTATTAATAATATTTTTTACTTTTGCTTTTTAATCTATGTCCTATTAAAGAATAGAACAGCACTGAAAACGTAAAGTTTATACTAAAATTTTGTCATCATTGAGTTTTTTTCGGCTGTTTCCTGGGCGGAGCGAAGCGAGCGCCTTCTTGCGCGTGCGTAGCACGTGCCAGGGACGTCTTTCCGTTAGGAGCAAGCCAAAGGCTTGTTATTGTTATTGATTATATTATTATATTATTATTATTATGTAGTAGTAGTGTCGTAGTAGTAGTAGTAGTGTAGTAGTGAGTAGAGTAGTAGTATTAGCGTAGATTTTACTGCAATAGGAATTCAATCTTAAAGTCTTTACCTTAATATAATTGAAAATAAAATAAAAAGAATTGGGATAAAAATTTAATTCTCTTCTTAATGTCAGAGCTATTTAGTCTTTGAATATTGTTTTGAAAAAGAATAAAAAGATAAGTGAAAAAGAAGAATTAGAAATTAATATTGTCACTCTCGCAATTCGTGAAGGGAACAACATTATAAGGAATGTCGTCTTTTCTTAATTTATAATTAAGTTCGAGCAAATGCTTCTTTTTTGTTTACTGCGGTCTGTCCAATTTGGGTTTTAGTTTAGCAACAGGTGCGCGACACAACCATACACACTAGATACATTTACGAACTTATAGATGGTATATATAATATTATTATATATAATGAATATTGTGTGTATATGAATTTAGTACAAATGTATATATATTTATATTATTATAATATATTAATATATTTATATATATAGAATATAATATATATAATTATTATATACGTAATATCTATATATTAATATATATATATTATTATATATATATAATATTAATAAATAATATATATATATATATATATTAGATAATATATATATATATGATGTATTATAAGTATATATAATAATAATGTATATATATATATATGATATTATATAATATAGTATATAATATATTATAATAAAATATATTAAATTAATTATATATATTAATATTAACTTTTTATTTCTTATATATATATATATATAGTATACTATATATATATATATAATATATAAATATATATATATATATATATTATAGTATGTATAGTTATATAGGCAAATTTGTAAGAAACTGTATCTGTTAGTAATCGAGTTAAAAGTTTGGCTGACTTTTAGATTTCGCATCATCTGGTCTCTCTGCTGTTGCTATGATGTGTTTATATTATATATTAATTATTACTATAATATATAATTATATAATATATTATTATTCATATAGTTTTATATTATTATATATATATAATATATATATATATAATATATAATATAATATATATTATTATGCAAGTGCGGGGATATTTTTAATCTCTAAATTAAGTAGATACAATGCTCAGCCTACGACTATCAAGATCATAGTGACTGAAACGAATAAATGTGAACCAACATATCTTCATTACTATAGTATTTTTATATATTAGATTGTTATTTCATTATTATTTGATTTTTTATATTTAAAACTATTTCTAAATGTACATTGATTAATATATATATATATATTATATTTATATATAATATATTTATAATATTATACTATATATATATATATATATTATTATATTATATATATATATCATAGTATATATATATATATGTTATATATTAGTATATTCAGTGTCTAAAAGCGCTATCATTTAACTAGAGAAGCAGCACTCAGTAACACAAATTCTTTTTTTTTTTTTTTTTATTTAATCGTCGGAAATATTAGTTAAAAAAAGATTATTACCCATTTAGGGGGTCTTAAGATCCGACGGGGACAAGGGGAAGAATTCCCCCTCGTTGTCACGGAGCGACGAGATCCCCGACTCCTGCCATCTTTGCGGCTACCCATGTATTATCCTTTTAGGTTACAATAAATATAAAGTGAAAGGTAATAAATTATTTCTTTTTTTTTTTAAATAACGAATATCCATAGGGTAAACGAAAGATGGAGAGTCCGGTCGTCTCGGCTCCCGTGACGACGGGGACAGTGCCCCTCGTCCCGTGGTCCTCGAGCCCTAACTGGTAATATAAAATTTTTATATATTTTCGGAATATATATTGCAAAAAAAAAAGAAAAAAAAAAAAAAAAAATATTCCACACAATACAAAAATTCCTACATCAAACATTATGTTACCAACTGTATTTAGAGACGTTGTTTCAAGAACTATCAATTACATATAACTTAAAGAAAAATGATTTTAAACAATATATTCTATAGACTAAATTAAGAATTAAAATAAATTCAAATGAATTATTAAATAAACAAATATATTAGTATATTATTATAATTCTGTATTATATTATCATTATTATATTATTATTTATTATTATTTTATTATTATTATTTTATATGGTGTTTCCTATTATATTAATTACAATCATCAATGACCTAATTATGAATAGATTTTCATTAAATTATTAAATATTATTAGTAAAGATATGTTTTGAAATACATTAAAATAGATAAATATTATACGTCTGAAAGAATTTTCCTTTAATACAATAGTGAAGCAAAATATATGAGTAATATCAAATGTATTTATAAAAAAAATCGACTCAAAATTGCATATTGATATTCGTAGATTGTTCACGGACTTTCGCATAATTCAAAACTCGTCAAACTTAGCGTCATAGCAACAGTACAGAATTGCTTTTCTAGCAATATTTGCCATATATATATTATATATTTAGCTGTATTAAGATTGTAGTATATATAATATATATATACTATAATTATATTAATATATATTATATATATATATTGAATAATTATATATATATATTATTTATATATAATAATATAATATATATGATTATAATATTATATAATATTTATATATATATATATTATATATTATTATATATTTATAATGTATGATAATAGATATATATAGTACTATATAATATGTATTATTTATTATTAATTAATAATTTGGTTATATGAATTTAATATGGCCGCGGTTTCCTAGTGTAAATTCTTAGGTTGAAAAGTATTTACAAGTTGTATTTTAAATTTTTTTCCATGTCTTTTTGGTAAGTGAAAAAAAAATTATTTTAAATCTCACTGGATTTAGTAAAAGTAAAGCATTTTAAGTTACAAGCACCATTTATATTCAAAGTGAAGAATAATAGTTTTAATCTGTAATATACTATATATATATTTATATATATATATATAATTATATATATAATATCTATATTATTAGTATAATATATATATATTTAATAGTAATATAATATATATAGTATATATATATTTAATATATATAGTAATATTATATATATAATATATATATATATATCAGTTGGCGATCTTGTTTTTGACTATCAATAATTTCAGACTTTAATTAATAATGATTATTGGTGTAAAAATTTAAATGGTAATAAACAATTAAAAACTTATTTAATTAATTGTAATGGAGAATTTAAAAACTCTTGTAATAGAGGCAGAAACTAAGAAAATTTTGCATCAATTGGGATTAACAAGTGACTGTTCCGTTGTTCGGTAGTTTTTTGAAATCTATTAATATAAAATAATATGATTGGCCCGAGCGGAAATATTGCATGTCATCGCTCCTGATAGTCGCAATATCACGTTATGTGAATTATTACGTCTGCATGCGATATAGAAGAGATTATAAAATACTTACTTTGGAGCGACTCTTAAGATCGCCTCAGCGTAAGTTGTTGTAACGAGATTATTTTATTATATATTATTATTAATTATTATTATTATTATATTACTATATATATATATATATTAATATATAAAAATTTAGACATTATAAAAAATAAAATTTAGTAACATGTTTCATATATATTCATAACAAAATTTTATTATTAAATACATATCTCAATATCAATATATATTATAGTTTGTCTTGTTAAATTTTACATTGATTTCATAGAAAAATAGCGAACACATCGAATCATAATTAATTATTTTTTATTGTAGTTAACCGTGCATTCATTTGGAAGTGAGGGTTTGTGTTTGAGTTTTTTAAATTTGTTTTATATTAGTTTTTACAATGTAAGTATATACGATAATTTCAAAAGAATAGGTAGGGAATTCATTAAGTTACAAAGTTTTCAAAAATTATGCATGAAAGAAACATTAAATATAAGTAATGAGTTTGGTAGAGCCTAATGCCAAAGTTAAATTAATCTTAGTCACATCAAGAGCAAAAAGACCCGACTCTCTGAAATTTAACGTGGATTATTAAGGAGACGACAAAAGGCCTGCGGCTCCTAGAGAAAATGCTCTATTTTTCCGTTGTTTTGCTATTTGAAGGAGATGATTCTTGGCTAGAATTGGAGATGACTGATTTAGTCCATACTATCAGTTCATAAATGGAAGGTAAACATGAACTTCTGTAGAGTTCATATAAACAATGAGGCTTAATTTAGCAGATTAGAAGTAATATAAAAAGAAATATTGATTTCTGCTATACCAACAAGCGATTGAATGGCCACATCACAAGTTTACTAAAGAATAGATACATTTTCTGATGAATTATTCAAAGCCATCAAATTTGTGCAAATCTTTGAACTCCCTTAAGGTCATGACGAAAGTCTGATTTATGAATCCGGGTGTTTTTGTAAGAATCCTTAATAGAATTACAGTGCATGAATTTGAGATCCAAGCATTTAATAATTCTTCAAAAAGTTCTAACATCCTCTATGCCACCAAGTGTCATAACAAATGATCCCCTTCCTTCCATTTCCAAGTTGTCGGATGCCATGTGAGAAGAGATCTCCAAGCTGGGCGTTATGGCATATTGCAGATGAAAACGCTCTGATATATCAATATCGAATTTCAATAGCTCTATTTATGCCTTTGAATATGACGTGGAATATAAAAGAGAGATTTTGGGCTTTTTTAACCCAGCTCTCAAGGGCAGAATCAATAGCTAGCGTTATTTCTGATCAATGTAATCCATTTTACCGAATGTCCGAAATGATTGCTTCAAAGTTATGATGGGCGCAGTTATGGAGTGGACACGTAGTGGGTAAACGTATTTGTATAAAAGAACGTTTATGTGCAAATGCACATTATGTACAGCTGTTATGCGCATTCAATTAAATTTGATAATGACTCATCTAGTTTCTCAATTTCCCAGAAGTTGAGAATCTTTAAGAAAAATGTCTAATTCCAACTTTTTTCATCATCTCTCAGAGATCTCTGTAATTTAGATGAAATTATGGAAACGGTTGCCATAAAAACTGTTAAAGAAAGATGGAATTTTACTTCTCGAACTGTAAACTTGGTGTTTTGAACATAGAGATGCTATTGTTAGACGTGCTTTGAAAAATCTAATGATGAAGCACAACCAGGAAAACGAGATCAAGCAGGAGGTTTGCAAAGGTTATTGACTGATCCTACTTTTGTATTCTTGGCTCACGTTTTGCGCATATAAGCGACGTAGATTGTTTTCTATAGAAAATTCATCAAGATAATGCAGCACGTAATTGCTATAAAAAGCTGTGGTGAGCTAACAGAAATTAGAAGATTAGAAACAGTATGACCGACTATAATGGAGAAATTGAGGGAACAATGATGATTTGTGAGGTTAAGAGAAGAAGATTCGTTAAATGCTCAATTTACTACGAATTAATAAAGCGCTGCGTTAAAGGTTGTGTGACATAATAATAATCTTCCAAGGAGTTGTTATGATCATTTCTATTCAGTCGACTTTTCGAGCGTGAACACTTTAAAAATTAAGTTAGACATATTTCCCACAGTTGCATTGTGAAAAGACTGTAACTTGTTTATCCTTTTTCTACAAGTCTGACCAAATTGAACTTTCAAGTTATATATTCTAGAGAAGATTTTTATAAAGTGAAAGGACTCTTGATCTATAAGTCCATTATGTGAAAAATGGATATGATAGACTTTTAAGTAAACATAAGTTTGCTAAAGAAATTTAATAACTACTGCCATGGGATCTGTTGAAGTGAAAGATTCTTCTAAGATTAAAAAGATATAAAAACGAAAAGTGAAAAGAAAACGGAAGAGAAAAGAAAACTGAGATTTTCTGTTGCGCTGCAACAGAAAGAATATTGTCAGATGCATAATATTTGAGAGTCTTGTGATTGAATTATTTGCAAGTCAAAAAACCAGAATGGACTTAGTAAAATATAAAACTCCAATTTAATTAAATACAAGTGTTTATATTTATTGATTTATATATTTTCCTGCATGTGAATAGTAATTGTAATTTTTTTTATGTATATTGTGCTACTGTACAAAGTTAGAATAAAGTATATTGGCGGCTAACTTTTGTATATAATGCGATGTATTATAGTATTATTATATATAGTTATATATCTTATATATATATATACATTATATTATATATATAATATTATAATATATATATATATATATAAATATAAGTAATATATATAATAAATATATATTATATTGGAATTGACCCACCATTTCTATAACGAGTCGCCAAGATAATATTATATATTAATACTTATAATATATATATCTTTATATATTATATAGTAATATATTAATTATACTATAATATATTATATATATATATATATTATAAGAAAGCGGTGTAACATAATTATAGAATAACAAACTTATCACAACGCTGATTAGAGGCATGTAAGGTATGTGGGAGACTTACACGTCGTTAAAGTCAGGGTTAGTATAAGTTTTGTTGATTCGGTTATGATTGGGCTTTTTACACCGAGTGTAGTGTTCTATTAAAGAATTTTCAGAAGATCTTTTCTTTATCAAATACGCTGATTTAGTGAAAAAAGCACACTTATAACAGTCCTACATAGCGGAAACAATAATAACTAAACACAATTCGTAATAATTTCATACATTTTTAATAAAAAAGAAAAGTAATGAATCAAACATTTTAATAGCTAAAATTTAAATGACATAAGTAATTTTTGTCAATATACGGTATGTTAAATTTTTACAGTGAACAATAACTAGCAATGAAACGATCCATCAAATTCAACATGTACAATTTATATGATATTATAATTATATATATTAATATATATATATATATATATATATAATATATATAAATATATATATATATAATTATATATAGTATTAAATAAATTAATATAATGCGGATAATGCAGAGTGTAGTACGAAATTTCTGAATGGTTGAGTGGTGATGGTGCAATTAATCTGGTGGATGTTGGAAGGGGGAAAGTCTGTGAGTATGCGTTAGTGGTC
>JABUQX010118524.1:12500-17500 GCA_015478945.1 Trachelipus rathkii
GGGTAGGCGAGTAGGCAACGCCTACTTGCCTTAGTGAGCTCAAAAAAAAATATATATATTATATATAATTTTATATAATTATTTATTTTATTTATATATGTTTATTATTTATATATTTATATTATTTATAAGTATATATTATTATATATTATACTATTTATTTTTATTATTTCCATTATATATCTAATATTTATATTTATTATTTATATTATATTATAAAACTGTAATACTTTTCCTTGATCTTTAATCTTCATAAATAATTTATTTTTTATATTTTTTTTATTAATTTTTATTTTTTATTTATTTATTATATAAATGAATATAATTATACTATTAATGTATATATTTTTATTATTTTTATTATATGTATATTGTTATATATTTATTATTTTATTCTATTTATTTTTTTATTATTTTTATAGTATTTATCTATTATATATATATAGTATATTTTATTTATTTATTAATGTATTTATATAATATTATATTCTTATTATTTAATATGTTAAAAGGAGTACTATTTATATAATATATATAAATAGTATAAATCTAATTATATATGGACTTATAAATATAGTATATATATAAATATATATATATATATTATAATTATAATTAATGATTTCGCTCAAGGATAGGCTAGCTTTATGATGCTGGCATCAATTTTACTCGTATCCTTCTTTAATATGGGATCAGTGCAATTGTTACTTCTCTGAGTCCAAAAATAATTCCTATTCTTTAAGCTAGGCACTTTGGATGATTGCTGTACGACTCAGGTAGCAGTCTAATTTTTTTAAATAATTCCTCATTTAAATTGCATTAGCAAAGAAATTATAATAATATTTATTAATAACAAATTATATAATTACTTAATTAATATTATTATTATAAATTGATCATCTCTTATACCGACTTATTTTAATTCATAATTTATTTAAAATCATTGACTCAACAGAGTCTGAGAAAACGCGCTGATTAGATCCTCTCGGCTACTTGTAGCTGCTCTGCTTATTTATTATGGAATGATTTGTTTGAGCTGGAGTTAGTAATAATAGGTATTTTCATATTATTTGATTAATAATTAGTTATGGATTTTTAAAGTAAGGTACGGTATCTTGGTTATCGGCACTAAAAATAGAGATCGGTATCGGTATCTGCTCTTTTCTGGATGTACTTCCTAAATATATATAAATATATATATATAATTATATATAATTAATATAATATATAGAGTATATTATATATATTATATATATGATTATATATTAAATACTATATATTATATATATATTTTAGATATAATATATATATATATATATTAATATAGTATATTATATATATGTATATTATATATATATTATATATAATATATATATATATTATATATATACTTATATATTATATAATATATATAATTATATATAATATTATATAATATATATATATATATATAATATATTTATATATTATATAATAATATATATATATATTATATATATATATATTATATTTTAATATAATATCTATATAAATATCTATATATATATATATATTATATATATTATATATTATATATTATATAATATATATATATATATTATATATATATATATTATATATATATTACATATATAATATTATATTATATATATATATATATAATAATATTAATATAATTATTATATATATATATTATATTATAATATATATAATATCTATATATAATATATATATTATATATATGATATATATATATATATATAGTTATATATAATATATATAATATATATAAATTACTATTAATAATTACATATATTATTAATATATATATATATAAATTATATATATATATATTATATATATGATATAATATATATATATAATATATATATATATGACATATACATATTATATATATATATATATATATATATCTATATATATATAGTATATATATATATATATATTATATATATATATATATATATAATATATATATTATATAGTATTTGCCTAGAACAGGAGTTAGAATCATACAACAGAAAGATGTTGTATGATAAAGCATATTTATCTAATAAAGTAATTACAACCATAAATATTATTGGGCAAAGAATAAGGAACGAACGGCTAATATAGCAAGAAAATTAAATTAATAATAAATTAGATAATAAAAATTTGGTAAACGGAGAAAGAGAAGAAAAGAGAGAGAGATATTCAATAATAATAATTAATCGGTTTTTAGTTTGAATTCGTGTAAAAAAGAAAGGAGGGACGAAAAAGTTCAATTGGACCAGGGATAAAATAAGTAATTATAAATAAATCTTTCGAACAGGACATTAATTACTATTATATTCTCTGCAATACGCAGCTTTTACTTGCTTAATACAAAATTTATAGATATATATATATATATATATATATTATATATATATAATTATATATAGTAATAGATAGCTGAAAAAAATATACAATACTAGGAGAATTTTTATGTTCCAGACTAATAAAAATATAATAGTATATATAATTATATATTATATATAATATATCGTATATATATATATATATAGAATATATATATATAATATATATATATATAATACAGTATAGTAATATATATATATATATATATATATATATATATATATATATATATATTTGTACTGAACAAACCTTCACCACCGAAATAGAAAAAAGTGAAGAAATAAATAACAAATAATTTGATTAGCATATAACAATATATGTTATTAACCTACGCTCTCCGTAGGAGGGTGTAGAGCCGTAAAATGGGGCCTCAATCTATGTCATTCTCTTCGAAGAAAAATAGATAAATGCGAGAATAGGTCATAGGAGTAGGAGTTGGAGTTAGAGTCAAACAATTATTTGAATGTGAAGTGTCAAACTATATGTTATCAAGTACGTAGAATCGAATTTGTTAGTTTCAATCCTCTATGGGATGTTAAAGTATCCCCAAAATAAGATCCTATTGGAAAAAGGACAACTGTAGAAAACACGCCTCGAGGGCTTAACTGAATAACCTAAAGGAAACAAGACTGGGATTCCAGTAGCAATCAGAAACTAGGTTTTAATATTAAAATTGAACGTAAAACAATTAGAATTCTACGAAGTAGATACCTCAAAACCTGCCTAAGTTATTGTGGGAGCTTAGATTATATAATTTAAGTGGTACAAAATTAAAGTAAATTTTTAAAAAATATATGATAAATAGTTGTGATTAATCTCCAGGTGCACCTACGGATGTCGATGCTTTAATATTTAATAAGATTTGAAATTTTTAGAATTCGAGTAAGGAGAAACCCTAATCAATACTTCAAAAACTACAGTCAAAAAAACGATGCTAAACTGATGCAAAAAGAGTAAATTTTAAAGAAATATGTTTCTTAGTTTCATGTACCTATGTCCTAACGAGCGTCTACACTTATATACAAGGTGTGAATGTTAAATGTTTAGAATTCTAAATAGAAATCACCTCAAACATTTAAATAAATAAATCTATGACTCGAAATCATAAAACTAAAAGGAGAAAAAAATTAGTTTATGTCATTTAAGTTGTGTCTAGAGTGATACATATGATTAATGTTATAATGTAAAATTTTACAATAAGTCTATAGAGTAAAAAATGTATTAGAACAAAACTATAATGTAAAGATTAGGTTCAAAGTTCTACTCAGCACAATAATATCGATTAGTTGCTTTACCTGGATGTACTAAAGTGGTGGAACTTGTTAATGTTAAAGTTTTATTTGTGTGTAAGTTGTGTTGGTTTGTTTTGTGCATTATTTTCTTAGGTCATGTTACGCTGTGTTAGTTTTATTGATGTGGAAACTTTATTATGTTAAGGTATATTCGTTGAAAAAAGCTAACCCATTTGTGGAGAATTTTCTTGCAGCTCCGAGCTGTGTTAGTGTAAGAATTAACGTTACTATGTTAGAGTTATGCTTGATAAAGTAAGATTAAGGTTACGTTTTGCCTACCATGTTAGTTGCTTTACTGGTGTTAAGTGTGGAACTTTGTTACAGTTAACAGTTTATTCGTGTGTGTAAAGGCTTGATGCATACGAGTTTGTCTTTGTACATTATTTCCCTTAGTTCATATAGTAAACGATATGGCTATAAGCGCTTCTATTGATTGAAATAAGGAAACTTTGTTAATGTTGATTGTTTATTCTTCACATTGTTTAAGATATTTTGTTTTTTAAAGGGTTCTGCTTGTTATGTGGGGATATAACTCTTAATACTTATATTACTTATCAGTTTAGTCCTGAATGTACTAAAAGTATGATCTAAGTTTCATTTAGTTCATTGTAAGTCATGTGTTTAGAGCATAAACTCTCTTTGTTATTGAGTAAGAATATATAGGAGTAATGACTATCCTGGACGATAAATGATAATGAACTGCTACACTTAAAATTATCAAAGTTCTATATACAAACGAGGTTTAAAGTAATCGTAACTTCTGTAAAAAAATATATCTGCTCTGTATTAATTTACTATCACTATTGTCTATAAATAGCTAATATATTAACGAAATATACGTATAGTGTCGTAATATGAATGCACAAAAGTCGCAGCTGAAACCAGATTAAACGTATTTATTGTATGGCAAGCTATATTAGTTAGCTGTTAACTGTTGTTTAAGTGGGGGAACTTTGTTAACGTTAACAGTTTATTCCTGTTTTAAGATGTGGTGCTAAGTTTGTCGTTGTGGGTTATATTCTTAGGTCAGATGATGCTAAGTAAGCTTTATTAAAATGAAAAAAACTTTGTTTACGTCAGCATATATTGTTTTGATCTTTGTATAAAGAACTTGATTTTATGTTATGTTATTCCAAAATAGATACTCGAAATGTGAATTGAGATCAATAGATGCAATAGTTTCAAGGATGGATCGGAGGGGGAGCGGGATGGTGGCTGAATAGTTGGCGGATGGTGGTTTGATTTTTAGTGATTTACTGATTAGGGTATGTAAAAACATGCAATTTT
>JABUQX010118524.1:20000-45730 GCA_015478945.1 Trachelipus rathkii
CTTATTTTATTATGATTATGTGATTGCTATGAGTTTTGTTTGTCATTAGCTAAAATATAAAACAAAAATGATTTTTATTTAATCATGTTTTTTCTCTATTTTTATGCTTTCAGATCGAGTTTAATTAAGTAAATACTGATAGCAAGTAGTTTCATAATACAGTATCTTGGAAGCAAAGGAATAATGAAGATGTAATAATATTGAGTAAGAATATATAGTAAAATCTACCTACATTCGTAATATTGGTTCTTACTCCAAAACTAAGTCACAAGTTATGAGTAGCCTTCCTGTACTTATAGCTCATTTGATGGATATATATAGGTTGCTTGTTATGGTTGTTTGCACATATCAAGTTTCTAGACAAATGATCTCTAGTATATCGGAGTACTTCGGAGAGTAGTGTTTTGGACGAATTGCAAACGACATGATAATGTATCTCCTGACTTTGCGGAGCGATCCAGTATGATGATATTGTAGTGAAAGACAGGCTGGGATAAGGAGTTACGGACACTGTTTGTAATATCGATAATAGGCATCGCATTTTCTCATAGAAGTGAACCCCAAAGAAGTTATCTCATCAGCTATCACATACAACTAATATTTTCAACATGCTGCACATTAATAATGCACTGTGATGACCATATAAAATATACTTCTAATAGTGGCAGCACGGAGATAGGCAGACCAGTGGCGATAACAGGTAACGGATAAATATAGCAGCAAGCACATTAGCGTCCCTCCTAAAAATTACTGTTGGAAGCCTTTATAAACACATAAAAATGGGAATAGTAAATTTATTTCGATAAGCAGATTTCACAAACCAGAGGAGGGTTTGTTAGATTCGGGCATAAACTTTGCAATACATTTAGGAAAAGTGATTGGATAGGATTATGGATTGTCGTAATTCAGTGTCTATATCATCACTAGTTATATTGTTGGTTAGGCCAAAGTGGTATGGTGTTTTTAGTTGCTCTTCAAAGAAAATACTGCCATGTTTGATACATAGCTAATGGATCACTACATATAATACATTATTAAAGCTTGTATTAGTGAGTTAGAGACATGTATAATATATGTTATACGTTTTTTTGCTTTACTTGTGTTATTTGGTAGATATTAAGTACTGGGCGTAAATGAATAATTATAACTTAGATGCCTTCTAGCACTCTATAGGAAATTGAACACAGGCGCACCATTAGGGTGAGGTTACGGTTGCTGCTCACTATTGCAACATAGGGGAGATTTGTGGTCCGATAACTATTTAGTTAATGGGACAGGTTACGATGAGGTCTATATGTAGTCTTTATCTATCTAGATGTTTTATGCTTAGTCTCTTCACAATCTGCTAATCTAGAGAGAGGATATTAATGAACTTTGATATTACAGATAAGTAGATGGTTACGAATAATGGTACTCAAACGACTTATTAAGCATGACATCGAATAAAGCAAACAGCAATGAAGACAATTGTTTTAGAATATGTAGCTTTTAAGCGTTCGTAACAGAATTATCATACTGCTGATTCAAGGAATGTTTCAAAAGTAAGATAGTTCACATCACTCAAGTGTGAATGATACCAGCAATTAGGAAACTTTATGGCACAAACTAATTTCGATGCACATCCTATTGTTATAATAAGTAGCTATTGATCTTTCAAAGGCCTGATCTACTTATTTTACGCTGAATAAATATAGTTATAAAGCAATTTAACTATACGTCAGAAGTCAGAAATTGTGACAAAGCCTCTACAGATTACGAGTACAGTTATAGCCGTAAAAGCACTACTAAGGTTGGTATGATGTAATGAACTAAAATATATATCGTATGGATTGTATGCGATTCTAATGATATTTTAAAACATTGTTGAAAAGACAGACGAAGTTATTTGAATGAATTAAGACATTAGGCCTTCTTCAGAACACTCAGATCTCTTCCTATCACACAGTCTGATACAGCTCAAAACCAGCAAAATTTGTATTAAACAGAGATTTAATCTTTATTATTGTCTATTTTCAACTTATTCGTAACACACTATTTGTCTCTCATTTCATGGTCAATTATAAGGCCAAATTGTCCACTATTGCCTCATTGACTCCATAATGTTAGAGGTAACAGTCAAATTCCTCATCGTTACATACATATATAAGGAATATTGTAGCATGTTTGTATATATTGTAAGCGAATTTTACAAGAAGGCAACATCTATGAAATACGATCTTCATAAACTTTTTGTAAGTATTGCATTACTTAGAAACTTCTGCTTTCTAGATTTATCACATGAATATTTGAATAATACCAGTAGGGCTCTTGTGAGAATTAAACGCGTAATATAGAAACAAGTATAAGCTGGAGTACATTTACAATTTAATATCTTTCGTTAAATCGATTTTTCAAACATAGTTAGATGAGTCAAGTTGAAATCATAGATCCATATTACTATCTTTGTAAAGTTACTCAATTCCGTTTCGATTATACTCAGCACTCATATTTCTGTCTGACTTATCTTGATAAAATAAAGCTTATATAGTATTATGTGCGACTCGTGAATCATAGACATGTTATATTATTTGGTCACATTTTAAAGTATCTTATATAAGTCATATGTTATCTTAATCATCGTCTTATAAAACATTAGAGCTCGAACTATTTCCCACTCACACTGAAAGTGTCAAAAATAGTATAACTTTTCGAAACTTCTTACAGGAGAAGAAAGCTAAAGTATTAGATACTTGGCTTCTACTAATAGTTAGTGTTCTTATGTAATCAATATATGTCTAAAACAAAAATTATACAATCTTTTAAACGATAAGTAACAGTTAGTACTTAACTATCATAACAAATCATTTTGCTATGTTCAAGGAAAGATCAAAAATTAAGAATTTTTTATATGAATAAAATTATAATCATTAACGAATTGATTTGCCATTGGAATTTATTCTTAACAAAATTAATCGATATAGAAATTGTTTACTAACCTTTCAACTATTTTTCTCTTAGTTGAGCGTTTATTGAAGCATAGACTAATATAATTTTTAGTTAACTTATATAGTTTTTAGCCGTCCCTTTTTTCTAGTAACATAATATATATAATTATAAAAACTTGGATTATAGTATTTTGTCCCAAAAGGGGTACTTCATTAATACTATGCATGCTGATATTGGTATAGCATATATGTAGCATATAGTATATAGTACATAACTTGGGATACCAGAGAGTATGTCATTGAGATACTATATTATCCGGTGTTTTACTATACCGAAGGGGTGTGATTAAGCTAGGTTACATAAATTAGTGTTAACATGATCGATAATATCTAGGCAATAGTAAGCATTAATTTGTATATACTGGCTATATCGCCGCTCACGTATATATACTATTACCTTGGGTATACTACTATATACGGTGATATTAGGTTCCTTTATACTAATTAAAACATTTCAGGAATACAAAAGCCGCTCTTGAGGGCTATCCCTATTTATAGGTGGCTAAACTCTAATAATAACTAGGTTTCAGACCTATATATATGGTCTTAATATACTATATAGATTAAAAGGCTGACTATAATTATATACATATTAATATATATAAATAGTAACATGATCAAGCTTGTAAATAATACCAAAAATGTTGTAATACTATTGATTGATTTATATACTATTTGCATACATTTATGCACATCACTTCGAGTAATATTCTTGATCATTTTCCGGCTATATTACTGGGTATGCACGTTATTAAACATAATAACTACACTTAATACTAATCTATCTATAAGATGGTGTGTATGCTACGGAGGTCGGTAATTTGTGCGGTGGAGCGTGACGGAGTCACGGAAGTTCTCGGTAGTTGGGTAGGTGAATATTTTGTGGACGATTCGGTAAACCCTGGTGATACATTTTTCATTCCCTTTTTGTAATATTATCGTTATTATTTACATCAAATTAAATTACTTTTATATCATATAAGTGTAAACGGGAATGAAAATGTATTTACACACAAAATTTTTGAAAACATTTAATGTAATTATGACTGATATTTCTTTAAGAAACTGTGTACTATTAGTCTATTTATTACTATTATATTATTTATAATTTAATGTAATGATAAAATAATGATGTTTCTTTTATATTTATATTTTGTTCATTTGGAATGTTAAGAATGTTTCTGTTACTATAGTTGTTAGCTATGAGAGGTCATTCTTTCATACAGTACATGTAACTGTTTTCTCATTACTTGGTAAATTATTGTTAAGTATACGAATTTAGATATTTTTTGATGTAGTAATTGTATAAATATGTATGTTTGTTTGCAATCAACCACATAAAAGCTCTGACGGATAGAAGAAGGCAATCATCATCGAGTCATCTTCAAAATGTTGAGCAGTGTATTCATTATTTTAATTTTTTTGTTAATATTTCTATACAGATGTTCATTTTTGTTTTGTTCGTAATTTTAAATACTAAAAATAAATTATTAAAATGCTACAAAATATGTTAACTTTAAAGGTTTTAAAATGTGTTAATTCATAAAGATATATTCCGTAACAACTCCAGTTATTTTCAAAATTACTTATTTGCCAAGTTATTACAGAAGACAACGCAACCATCAGTGATTGATAAAAATTAGAGAACTAAGTAGTATTACGGGTTGTAGAGGAGAAAATAATAGTCTAAAAATTTGGAAGATTTAGTTTTTTGGAAGTGGTTTCTTGACATTTTAAATGGAATTTTATTATGAATAATTTACTCGTTTCCATTTTTTTATGTGTTCAATCACTTTGAATTAACTTTGACGAGAAAAATTAAAAATGTAAGTTTGCCTCATAATCGAGTACGCATATATTTTTTGTTATTGGTTACATCTCATAATTAGTAATATTATAATATATATATATTAATAATTATTATATTATATATTAATATATATTATATTAATTAATAATCTATATTAATATTATATATATAATATATTAATATAATTCTATATATATATATATATATATTATTAATATATATATTATATTATATTATATTATATATTAATTTATATCATAATATTTAATTATATTATAATATATATATATATATTATCTATATAATATTATATATAATATAATATATATTTCTATAATTGCTTAGATGTTGGAGAACTATTTATTTTTTTTTTATTATCTTTATATCATATATACTTGCTATTCAAAAATATTTTTCTGGTTATGATAAAAGAAAATAATCGATTGTGAAAATATAAGAAATACCTATATATTGTAGGTTTTTAGTCATCAGGATCTTGCAATGTGCTACTAAACTCGAAAGAATTAAAATTCTACTCAAGATGCATATTCCTAGGTTGTAATTAACCAGATGGGCCGAGATTGGAAACCCTTTCTTTAAGCAAAAACAAATAATAATATTTAAAAAAAAATATAAAAAATAATCACACATCTAGACATAATTGAAATCTTTGTTTTTTTTCTCATTTCTGACTATAATATAGTATGTTTCATTTTAACTTATAAAAAGTGTCGAATATAATTAAGTTTTATTTCGCGTTATGAGAATAGAGTTGGGGACCGGTTACGTGGATTTCTATAGGGAAGCGCTGGGACATTCAGACATATATATTTTGCACTTTCTCATTGAATATGTAATAGCTATACATTATGTAAGAAAGTATACATTATTGTATATACTCAGACTTACAATTTTTAATTAATAATTCTTTCTTCACTTCTTACTTAATAGAGATACCTTAGGTTATTGTATAAGCTCTTTGGACGAATACTATCGATATTTCCAGATATACTATAAGCCTTAAGTTTACTATTTTTGCGTTCTTGAATTATCTTTCAATTTATTTTGTATTTAATATATAATTTTTATATTCCTAATTTTATATTATATATATACTATTTATAATATTTCAGTTATATATATTATTTACTGATTATATATATATTTATATTTTATACATTTATCTAATTAGGTTTTAATACTTTATGGAATTATTTATTATTGATAATTTATTCATTATAAAATTTTACCTCATTAATATATATATATATATTAATGTATACTATACTTATGATATTTTTATTTTTGTTTACGTATATATATTATATTATAATAATATTTTCATAGAATTAATAGAAATTTAATAAAAAACGGAAAAATTAATGGATTCAGAATTCTAACACTTTATTAAAGAGAAAAGAAATTTATTTGCCACGTAGGTATACTTTTGTTTCCTACTTTCAACTTCAATTATGATGATTTTTTTAACAAATTATACATATATCATTATATAATGATAATTCTTGCCTCTAAATAAAGTTTATCCTCTATTTGAATGATATATGTACTTTATTCAAGTTTCATTAATTATATATTATATATTAATAATTATATATAATATTTTTATATAGACAAATCAATAACAAAAAATAAAATCTAAAAAAAATTTGGATATAAATTAAAAAAAAAAAATTAAAATGGATAAATCAATCACAATTAAATATCCATAAATAGTAAATAATGAAATCTGAAACTAATAAATAAATATAATATAAACAATTATTTATTATACTTAGTTTGATCCGTTTATAAAAAGAAATACGAGAATTTTGAAAATTTGAATAATTTATGCCTCTACTTACCTCTGAGAAAACAGAGGAACTGTAACTCGTAAACTATTGGGTGCTTACTCTCACGTTTCTATTATAATCTTATTCATGTCGCTGTTTTGCATTCCCTGCATTTTCTTTTATTTTCAGTTGGGGGATACATACGGACAAAGTTTGACCACTTTTTTGTACTAAGGATCCTACGAAATGTTCGTCATTCATTCAGTGTTTTTTGGTCCTGCACGGATTTGTTTATGAACTTCATTAAATATGAACTTTTTTCTGGACAGAGGACTTCGATAGAAGATGGGCAGCTTATGAGAGTCAGTTTAGAGATATCATAAGATATTTTCATCTATGTGTGTGACAAAGCCCTAATGAGATAGATTTTTGTGCTGTCTTAAGACGAATGTTTTATGGAGAGAGTATTTGTAAGTCTAAGTGAGTAGAAAAATATTTGTTTAATATATGATTTATTTGGTGAAATGGATGTTATCATTCAAGATCTCTTTTCTTTTATTTTTTCTATTCACTACTAGTCGATCGTAAATAATATGGTGCGGCTCAGAGATTAATAGTATAATTATCAACATTGAATACAGGAATTAGATATTGAGGTGGCTGAGTAATATTGTTTTTAAGATTGATAAATTATATATATTACTTCTATTTTCTAAGTTTCTTTACATATTCATTGTGATGTTAGAATACTTAATATTCTAATTTTATTTAATTTGTATTTTATTCATAAAATTCTTGTTATGAAATATCTAAACTATATATCTTTGGCTTATTGTACTGCATAAATCTACTTATATTTTTGAGTCAATAAATTTAATTTACGATTTTTACCAAGATAATAGGTTTATGTAATAATAAAGCTTTATGATTAATTTATTTATGTCTTAATAACTTATATCATATTAAGTTGCTTAAAAGAGTTTTTAATATAAAAATAGACTTTGATTTATGGTAAGATAGCTAGATATCTTCTTTTGCAAGTATATACAATTCAAATATTCTAAACTGAGGCAATGATAAGTATTGGGTGGATTATAAAGAAGGCGTGTATTGTGGAACTATACAAGACGCGGGAGAGAGGTTATTTTTGGTAATTGCATCCTTCTTTTTAAAGGTGGATGAGGCGGGAGGTTAAAACCGGGTGAGCCCGCGAACCAGGCAGAATTACTTTTAAGAGAGGCGCGCGCTTCACGAGATGACCCAGTCCCTCGGTAGGGGCGTATAATAGATACTCTACCGGGAGGTTCGCTCCGAGAGAGTACACGAAAAATATTGCCGGGATCTTTCTCCTTAGCAGGTGGGTTTTGAGAAGTACAGCCTGCAGTCGATTTAATGATAGTGGGTGGTTATAAACTTTTGTATTAATGTATTGAATATAATAGACATATCTTAAGGGAAGTGCTGTAGGTCAGAGGATCTAAATTATATGTAGAAACGAAGTAACGTTCATTTAAAAAGTTAGTTCTTAAAGTGTATATAGCTTCACTTCATTGGTATCTCTCATATATAGGTCATCTAATATACTATAATATTATTTTATTTATTTAATTATTTGTTTTTTTAGATATTTTTTTACCACTTAATTATATTATTTTATATCTCAATTTTTAAATTCCAAATATGTATTACTCTATATACGATGTATCTGCATATTTAGTATGTTTTTGAGATTGATTTTGTGTTGTATGCATGGTTAGACGAGCCTAATATAGGGGTGTATATACATAATTTAAAATAGATGATCGATATGCAGTGGCTATGATTGTTGGTAATGGTTATGTATATTATTGCAGAGCAATAGCACCGTATCTGTGATGGGACGTGATATCATAACGGTTTTATCGTCATTGATGACGGGATAATTCGCGACTCCATTGAGGTAGTGCATCAGCGTCTAAGAAATTATATCTATATATTCAGAATTAACTATTAGATACAACTCTGAAATCCCTCATTATCTACTTGATAGTAATCTATTCGATATTATTTAATATGTTAAACATATATATCAGGTTCCTAGATTAAATATGGCGCTATATATTACGAATGTTTATAATACTACAGACTACGGTAGCGGCATCTCAGCACTTCGTCGCGCTCATAGATTTACTATATATATCTTCTATCTCTAGATTCCTTTCGCTGCTCATTCATTCTACCTTAGTCTATCCTATCCTAGCATCTTATTCTATTGTTGCGTTCTCGCTGCATATATTTCTTCATGATATCCCTTTTTACGTATACATTAACACTCCATATTTCGAGTTTTTATCTGTACTTTATCTACAATATATTTTATTGAACTATACACAGTTTATAAAATGCATGGTTTTGAAGAAAAGCCTATCCGGGATCTCTATCAGTCTATACGCGGGGGCAGGTTGCGAGTGCATATATTATATATAATATTTTATTAATATTATAATAATATAAACTATATATTAATATTATCTATATATATAATACTATGGATAATATATATATCATAATATATATTATAATATATTATATATTTATTATATATACTTTATTAATAATATTAATAATAGTAATAATATATAAATAATAATAATTTAATATATAATATAGTATATATAGTATAAAATATAGTATATATTATATATAGCTAAGTATACTAATATATATATATTTATTATATATATATAATATAATTATATATATTATAGTATATTATATAGTATATATATATATATAATAGTAGTATATATATCATATAACTAGTAGTATGAGTCTCTCTTCACCCAAATGAATATAATTTAATAGTTATGACTATATAAATAATATTTATATATAATATATATACCGTATACATATATTATATATATATATTATTATATAATATTAACTTAATATATATATATATACTAATAGGAGTGTATAATACATTTTATTTTGTTATCATATATTGGAGGATATCTGTATGTAACATTTACAAGCGTTTTGTTCTAAATAAAAGTTATTCTGTAAATTCCCTCATTATAGTAGATAACATGAGTTAGTTAAAGAATGCTAAGCAGGTATGAGGTGGAATATTGATGTTTTGTTCCTCAGACTAGATGGTGACGAGTTTTATGCTCATGAGGAACTGCTCGCACGCTAAAAGCTAGTAACAATAGATTAATGGTACTTGCTGTCTCTAATATGGAAACACTGGATATAGTTCAACCCGGCTTTGCGGATAGGTACCGGCCTGAACTTTATTCAATACTCGATAGATAGTAGGACGAATTATAACTCAGGTAATATATTCTATACTAATTTGCTTGATATGTTACTATTAATTCCACTTTAGCAAATATTTTGCCTAATTGACACTTCACTTTCATCAATAATCAATAATATTATTCAACTAATAATATATTGCGAATTATATATATTAACCTCTACTCTAATATTACTAATAACAATATTAAATCTAGCCTTTAATATGTACTATAATTTTAGAATATAAGTTAATAATTTACTTAAAAATGATTAATAGTATATAAATATGAGTCAGCAATAATTATAGGAATAATAATTAATAAAGTAAGTATAATTTAGAATAATAATCAATCACAATTATTTATATTTTCTATATATATATCATACTTTAATATAAATAATAATTATTCAATGATATAATAGTAAATAATATTTACTATTAAAGAAATCCCCCCAGTTCAAAGGGGAATTCTTATTATATTAATATAAATAATATTAATTACATAATAATACTAATAATATAATATTAATTATATATTAATAATATATACATTTTTAAATAATAATAATGATAAAATATAATAATTAATATTAATAATCGTTGATAATTATAATATAAATATTAATATTTAATGATCTATATATAATATAATTGCGATTAATAGAATCAATTATATGATATAATATATATTGATAATAATAATATATGAATAATAATTATAAATAATAATATAAAATATAATAATTATAATAAATATTATTATTATAATGATATATAATGAATAAATAATTGATAAATTAATAAAATTATAAAAAATAAAAAAAAATAAATAATTAATATAATAATAATAATAAATTAATAAAAAATAATTAATAATTATTATGTAATATAATTATATTATAAATAATAATACATATAATATATATATTAATAATAATAATAATAATATATTTAATAAATACTAAAATATATTAATAAAAATAATATATTTTAAATTAAATATAACACATCTTATCGAGACATTAAAACAATTCTCAATTATTATCTACATTAACACATCTTGCACTCCCTAACATATATATCATTTTATACATATACTAAATTAGAGGATACTTTAATCAGGTAACTTTATTTAAGACAAAATACATGTTTAATGGGTACAAAGATCATATCCTCCAAATTTGTCCCTCTCCTTCATACTATTTGCGTGTTACAGCACCCGACTTTGATTCACTTGTGATTTATATATCTATACGGATTATTAATAAATAGTTATCCCTTCATGTTAAATAATATAAATACAAGTCTCATACTAAGATTGGGAAAGAAATATTGATGTCAAAAATGAGATTGAAGTAAAATAATAATACCTTATATTGAGAACGTAAAGTAATATAGTAAATATATTATTATGGTGGTTAGAACTAGTACTGAGTACTGAGTGTATTTACTTTATTAAATTCCTACATCAAGCATTATGACAGCTTTGGATTATTATCAGTTGAATTTTTAGTCTAATATTCATTTGTATTTTAATTATTTTTAGTTCATTTTATTTTTTTCACTAACTATTTTAACTAATTTATTATGTATAATACTATACCTATGTTCCATTAAGCCTGTATTACTTTGTTCATTGATTTATTATCTTAAGCCAAGTCTGTAATTCATTTAGCTCAAAGATGTGCCGAAGACTCATGTAGTATTAGATATTGAATCTCAGGTAGCTTACCGCAGAATTTTGATCTGTAGAAATACTGATAACAGAGTATCATTTTTGTGAGTCAGTGAGGTGGTAAAAAGGCTGTCGGATCTTGCTTTTATTATAACCACTATACAAGCGAAGGTTGTGGTAGAGGTTCGTAAACTCTAATATTATTTTGCTCACAGTTTATAAAGACTCAGGGTATTATTTTTATATATTACCATAGCGCACAAGGGTAAATAAAGATCCTCTGTTATTCACGCTGTTGAGACTATTACGGTATTATGCAATATCTATGTTTGAGTTGAATAACGCGAATTGATCTATATCTGCTTGAAATAACAAAACCATCTTTGTGTGGACTCATCGTCCCTGTAGTGTAGAGAGAGGCAACCTGACGTGTCTGCCGAGAAGGGTTCACTTGTCAGCACTGACAGATAGCGCATGCATATGATGATATAACTGGAAGCCATTGGAGAATGCTTATATACTATAGAAGTATCTGAAGAGATATCTTTCACTTTAGCCTCTCTCGTAGAGGATGCTCGCAAGAAAGTAGTCAGGTAATAAGAGCGCACAGTGCTATTGGGTTCGGAGCTATTAATCAATACTCTACAGTGTCACAGAAGAGTGTTATTACGCAGCAGGATGATATATAAGGCTTAGTAGTGGATTGATTTGTTTTGGAATTTGTCCTATTTCTAGGTGGTGCACGTTCTCATATGAATTCAATGCGTAATAATTGGGAAATAAGTAGGCAGACTCACACAATTATTTGATAGCTAAGTTTTGCATTGAGTCATTGTACACTTTACAAAATTCTTTGGTATTATAATGATGATGATAATGTTTAAGGTTAATATTTATTTGTTTGAATACTTGTTAACCGAACATGGTTTCAACATAAAACAAAATATTATCGGTTTATTATGAGTAGAGTTAAATAATGTATGTGGGGTTCTTGTTGAACTTTTGCTACATGAGATAATTCTACCATCTCTCTTATTTTCTGACTGCTTTTCACAATTTATTTTTCATATAATGTAAAATTTCGTTACTACAAATAATTTTGTTTATATAGGATAGTATGCGCAACGGGTTTCACAAGTTTCGGTTCAAGTTGGGAATGATATTTTCTTTTTAGATTGGAGTTCATCTGAAAGTTGTCTTTTATATGTGGGCATGTATTTTAATTTTCTACTCAGGAATATAAATTTAGTGCATCTTGAAAAGAATTTAGGGGATATAGGGGGGGAGGGTGGATTGAGAAGCAGCGATAGCTATAGCATACCCCTTTTTTGAGGAAATAAAATATATTTATGATATCTCTCACTAATAATGTTTTTGTCTGACCGACGTTTTGCATAGTGTTGATAAATTAGTATAGATAAGAACTGATAATAGAACATAGCTATCAGATAATGCGAGTAGATACACTCTTTCCAGGCGTAGTATAAATGTATACCTGGACTTTCTAACCTATAAATGTCATACAATTTACTCAAAATCATCGTTTTTGGCATTGGTTTCACAGAAAACATCTCAGCAGTAATAACTATTACCAGAAAATTTCTAATACTCGACTTAATCTTATGTCTTCTATTAATATCATATGATATTAAAATAGATGTTTATTGCTTTATATTAATATTGGCTTAAAGTCACGATGACTTTGTGGCTTATATTATGTCTGTCTTGCTGGGCACAATTCTGTCGATGCATTATTCATTCCTGCAGATTGGTCGCTCAGGTTTAGCAAATCGAATTATGCATTTTTGAACTGCTAGCTAGATAGCTGTTTATATTTTGTATAATTCACCGGAAAACGTAACGAGCTTTTTTGATTTTTATCAGCTGCAGAATACACATGCTGAGAAGAAAAGTATTGCAGGAACGGTAAAAGAACTATTTTACGCTATAACTTGTCTGATTGAGCACATAATATTTGTTTTCTGCGGAATCCATTACAGATCATATACTTTAAAGACATAATATAAATTCGAGACCTCTTGATGTATGGAAGATGTTTTGATCAAGACATGATTAATGCTGGCAATAAGATATGTGGTGTGCGATGGTGATTCTTGATAGATACTTTTCAATTAGAAAAAAGGTAAAAAAAAAAAAGTAAAAACTAAGGAGTAAATACAAAGGAACACTCGGGATACATTGGTGGTCTCTCAAGACTCTCCCGTGCTGGACGTTCCTCGATTAGATTAGAAATATTGAATCTGTATTTAGTTGTGTGGATAATTATTCATAGAACACAACATGATATGTTGCATTGTCTCAATATAGATATATTGTTGTTGTATCTTATTGCACGCTAGTATTTGGGTATACACATGGAGTATGGCTCGCGAGTGTTTGTTCTAGATATCTCAAATTAAGTTTGGCGGATCTACTAGACGCATATAAGCTGGATATGTTTTGATCGGTTCGAAAATGATGACAGCTAGAGAAGGCAATTTCGCTCTGGTGTCTAGCATACGGAAGAGTAATCTGTTGCATAGTTTCTGTAGAAGACATGCTAAGAAAAAGGAAAACATACTGATATAGAATACTTTGTTTTGAAAAAAGGTTATGAAGACCGAGTTAAATATGCGTATGGAGTGACGTTTATAGTATCGGGTACGTATCAAGCTATTCGTAATTCTACTGTCATTATCCATTAGTCGTTGATAGATATTAGGTCGTGATTAGAAACATACGAGGATACGTATATATACTGAAATCGCGCGTGAAAAATTATGAAAAAAAAAAATTTATATATTCACTGTGTAAAAGCGATTGTCGGTCGTTAGATTTTGTCATTAACTGACTACTAAATCATAATGTGTATAATTTTTTTTCTCGCGAATTCAAAGAAATTTATCTAGTTGCGGGGGAACACGTGCATATCACAGAAGCAAACTTCTTTCGAGAGACATCCAAATCTTAAAATATTAGAAAATCATTATATTTTAACTATATTTTATGTGAATCGCGTTGGACTAATACTCAAATATTCATATTTATTGTATTAATTATTCTCATTACTAAAATCATAGAAAAAAATTGTTAAGGCAAACCAAAATCAAGATAACTAAAACAGTTTTTCTATAATTTCGTTCGGCACTCAAGTACGCAATTTCAATATATTAAAGTATCTCTTCCCAAATAACCAAATATTTATTGTTTTTAGTTTACATTAAGCTTACAGTATTCAAACAAAATATTTATTTATAATCATATAAACAGTTAATTACTCTGATCATATAAATCCAAAGTTATTTGAAGGTTATTGTCATAAGACCAATAGCAAAACTGGCCTGATCTAAATAATATTGGATTGGTACTCTGCTCATTATTTCGCTACAGCTGATATTCAATTATCTGGGTTTTCTTACGCGTAACTGAGTGTTTTCTAGAGTACGCCACAGAGCTCAACGGCGTACGTATGAAAATAGTCAAATCTCTACAACATAAAGACATGTCAATATATAGACGTGAAGAAAGCTCTTCTGCTAGAGAAGGTATTGAAAAGCGTGATTCTGCATATTAGTTGTGCCTTAACTCTTCTTTGATCGACTTTCATCTTCATATATTTCGCAGCACGATAGTAATTATGTAGTCTAGAAGATACTACGTAGGAGCCATTTTGGTCAGACTCTTCTCTCTATCTCTCAGTTTCTAGGCGATTCGTTATCCTGTGAGTGTTTGAGTTGCGGCCTGAAGTACCGATTAGGCAGTGTCATGCTCGTAGGAGATTGGTGCATGCATTATAATAGTATGCTATTAGTTTCGCAGAAAAGGTTATTAATCGCTATCTGTTGTTATGATGTCAATTTAAATATTTATAACTCGGGATAACTCGACTCTACTGTGATACTTCCTTTGTTGGCCTAGGATCTCAAAAAATGGTATATAGCACAAGCAAGTTGAAAGAAATCTTTTCAGATTGCTGAATGTTACTCTAAAAAGAAAGACTCGAACGCTTTCTCTGTTCTCGAGAATAACTCAAAGAAGCTGTGCGATTTGTAATTATGCAATGGTGTAAAGCCTCGACATAGTATTGGTAAGTGTTGCTTACTTTGGTACCGCTGAAATAGGTAGCTTTGTGATCTCACTTACTTGTATGACGAAGATGTACATAGACTATGCTAATGAAAAAACAAATGAACAAAGACAGGTAAAACACATGAAATTAACTATAGGATGAGTTATAATCATAAATAAAATAATTATAGTATAATAGTTAAAGTTGAAACTAAAAATGATAAATTCATAATTTTAGGAAGCAAATGAATTGCGAAATTCCTCACTTGAAAATCCAAAAGTGGCGTTCTAATGTCCTAGTTTAGATTTAATAATATGTATCTAATCATCTCAGTGATTCTCAGTTACTTTAAGTCAATACCCTTACATTAAATATTTAATACTAATTCTACTATCTACGTTCTCAATATCGTGATATTTATTTTATATTTTTAATCATTTATTCACACAAACTTTTTTTTAATTACAACTGTAGTAGCTTGTTTATATTTTATTTATTATTTATATTGGAAGTAATTTTTTATTATCCTGTGAATACTAATCCTATATAGTCAAATCTTATGACTCGTACATCACATATATTATTTAATATATATATATATATGATATAATATACGTAGTAGTTTATTACGAATCGGGGGTATAATATTTTACTGGAAGTGATATTAATTTTGTGCAGTTACTATCAGTGTTTGTGTCTTTAAATATATTGAATAGTTTTCCACTATGATAAAGTTCGCAGTGATTAATATTTATTAATAAGTATTCGGTATTAATAATATAGCGAGTTAGGAAAGGTTCAATTAGAAAATTTCAAGAATTTTCAATTATTTTGAGTTTTGTACTATATATATATGTTCTCAGACCAATGTGTTATATTATATTATTATTGTACATTATTAGCATTGCATTAATTGATATTATTACATTAAAATGATTTTAAATTTCTTTTTGTTTTTATTAATATTTAATAAAACTTCATATTTATTAATACTTTTAATATAATTTTATTTATTATTATTATTTATTATTCTTATTATTCTTTATATTATTTAATTATAGTATATTATAAACTATATTAAGTTTTTGTTTATTTTAATTATTATTATTCTATAAATTAATTATTATATAATATATTAATCTTATTAGAATTATTTATTTGTATTATTAATTATACGTTTAGATATAATAAGTATCCATTAATATTTTTAATTCAAGTATTATTCTACCTAATAGTGTATGTATACTAATTTATAGTTAATTTATTATTTTATATAATGTTTAATTAATACAATTTATTATGTTATATTATATTTATATATTATATTAAAAATTATTTTAATTATAGCTGTATTACAATGTTGTATAATTTATTATATTTGATATTTCTTTATTTGTTATACTGTCCTTTGCATATATTTAAATAATATATATAATTATATTATATTATCGATTATATATTTAGTTCCTATATATATACCGAGTTAATTATTATTTTATTTAATTTAATTATTTTAACTAATATTATATTTATTATTTATATTATTATTATATATATTTATATATATTAATATATAATTGATATTATTACTTATTGTATATTAATGTATATAATTATTATATATATATATTAATTACTAGTTGAGACTTATATTGTAATTTATATTATAATTATATCTATTTATAATTATTTATATATATCTTTTGTATTATATATTATTATAATATTATATTTATGATCTATTTAGTTTATTTATTATAATGATATTATCTAGTATATATTATTACATCTTATACTAATATATTACATACTGAGTTATATTATATACTATAAGTTTAATACTTACTCATTAATTATACTATTAATATATTTACTTATATATTAATAGTTAATATTTTAGTATTTATATATTATATAATATATTATGTTGATTAGTATTATATATATATTATAATGATTATAATTGGTAATTATAATTAATCTTAATATTATAATTTATATATATATACTATATATATCGCAATACCAAACTTATATTATTGTGTAATTTATCTAAACTCTCTTGTGCCCACTTAGAATGAAAATCTCTGGTCAACTGCTATGTTATATATACTTATTAACTCAGGCTTGGAGAGCGCTGAATAGCACTATAGGACATTATTATATACTATTAAATTAATAATCCTAATTAATTACTGATAATTTTCTAATAATAATAATATATAGATACTATTAATATCGTATATTATCTCTATATACTAATATAAGTTATGATAGGTATAACTAGTATACATATAGCTACATACTATATAAGAGTGTCAATAATATTATGAATAAGAACCAGCAATGCTAAGTATATTATCCTTGATGTTTTCTTGTCTTTGAATTGATGCGATCAGTGAGTGTGCAATTTCTGGTCATATTTGGTCGAAAACTGTATGATAATGTGTCATTTACGTCTGTTGAAATCCATTGTTTCGCCACAACATGTATTATTAGATATTTCAATTGCATTTATCATTGCAAAAGCTGTATGTAATACAATATATTTGCTTTTTCTCTCTCTACATCAGTCTGATAATTACAATAATAATTTATATAGATATATATACAAGTGCATTTAATATTATCATAATAAACTTTATGACTATATTGTAATATTTAATATTAATACATATTTCATTGTGGATACAGTATGACTAAAACATTAGATTTTTAGGGAGGTGATAGGACTTTATTGGTTTTATCTGTACCACCTTAAAGGAAAAGCTATATAGAAATGTATTTTTTATAAGGTATAGAGGTAAATCCGTACGCCATTGCATACACTCAAATAGTACACATATATATTTCGTTTTGGGTAGTTAAGTTTCTTCAGTTTTTAGAAAAGTTTGAAGGGAGGGTGGGTGAATCTCAAACTGCAACGGTGAAAGTTTTTTTCCATAGTTCGCAATAAAAAAAAATCCTACGATCCTCAAAACGTCGAAAAAAATCTATGCTTTAAAGTTGCGAAGCAATAGGACAAGGTTTGATCTCTCGTCTAGATCCTATTTAACAATATTTACATTCTTATTTTCATACAATAATGGGACAATTTTCTTTTATTATTATTATTTTCATGATCTTTGCATTATATTAGACAATATGTCAATTCTGAAGCCAAACGATGAGTATCAACTGTAAGAAATTGTGAAGAAAAACCTAATTTTCTGTTTGGTTGAGTCTTGGTGAGGAGTAATGCGCAATAAACAACAATATCTTTTTTATTTAAAACTGAATAGGAAGTAAATTTGCAAAGAATAGGAATAATATATGCAGAACTCGATTGTCATTGCGAGATTTTTATTGTCATTGACAATGCAAAATGAGAAAACGATATTTAAATCAACAGTTGGCTATGCAATATGAAGATAACGAACTAATTTAAATAACCTTTCATGTTGGATTTTAGGTCAAAGTAAAAACATCTATAAAAAATATATGTTCGTGGTTAATGAAGAAAATAAATGAGTAAAGTCTTAAGCTTCTTATTACCTAAACTTGTCTGTTTTAACAATTTTCCATACTCTAGACTTTAAAATATAACTCTCTGTAAAAACATTCGTCAATGTTTAAGTTTTTTAATTGACGAAAAATTGTTCATTTATGTACTCAAACTTGGCTTTAATTAGGGGGTAACTCCCCTTTTAGATTTCACTGACTTGGTATATATATTTTATTATTTTTTTTTTCTCTATCGAAGTTCGCTTTCTATATATGTAACGAGAGAATGATCTATTTAATTATTAGAAGATAATATGAACAAATCGTGTCAATGTACTAAAACGACTGAATGGGATCACGTAAACAATCGCATAGTCTATTATACATAGATAATGGTCTAGATTTATTCTGGTCAATATATCATATCTTATTATATATATATATACATCTTTATAATTCACTCATAGGGTATTGTTTAAGATATATATATATATAGTACTATAAAATATGATATAATTATAATTATATGTTATATATATAATATATATATATTATATATTAATTATATTATATTAATATATATTAATAATTATATATTATAGGTATATATATTATTTATAATGATACTTGAAAGTAAATTATTAAGTTGTAATAACTTTTTTAAGTGTAGTGCAGAAAATTACTTAGATATGTATTTTGTTAAGACAAATCTAATAATGATAGTTGAAGTAGTAAAAAGCAAAAGTTTTCCGTGCAATGGAAACTTTTCGTTGTTCTCTTTAATTAGTGTTAGAGAAATCCAGAAGGATTATTTCTTGTAATTCCTTAGTGCTTTGTGAGTAAGTGTTGGCTGTGGAGTAATTGTAATAAACATCGTAAAAAAAATTAAACATATTGCGTATACATTAATTATATTAGGAATATTTATGTATTGATATAAACATTATTCCGCACTCAATAATAATTTAATTGATGATAAAACAATTAGGATTGTCTAAAATATTATAGTATACGATATAAGAATTGATAGAAAATGGAAAGAAATATTAACAATATATTGGAAGAAATTCAAGGAACGCAAAAATTTAAACTTCTTAAGGCTTTAGCTGAATGCGAGTTTTCGCCAAGAGTTCATATCCGTTAAGGGTCTCTTAAGTTTAAATTGAGAAGTGAAGAAAGATTTTATAAATATGAATGTCTGTTACAGAATGCTATCTCCAGTGTTGGGCCTTTCGATAATGTTATTTGAAGCTATCGGTCTATAAATAGTGGTCTACAAATTCTCCAATAAATTCCAAGTTTAATTAAACATCGTTGAGAACAGAAACGATTAACTTGAATATGACTGAAGTTATAGTAGACGTCGATTAATTACATACGATAATATAGAGTAGATGGTGGATGTTGTAATAGATTAACATCCGTATGGAAAAATTAGATATTTTTTTCGACAAATCGAAATTTTTTTAAAAATTTTTTCCCCCAGGCAAAAAGAAAAAAAAAAAAAAAAAAAAAAGTCCCACATCTAAGCAATTATACTATTTTTATAGTATATATTTTAATAATAACATATATAAATTATATTATATATATATAGTATAATCTGAATAAATAATGACATATATACGGACGCAAAATGGTAAACAGAATGGAGGTATATAATAGTATGTATATATAGTAATACTATATAAATATAATATAATATTATATATATATATATATTAATTATTATTAATAAGTAGGATGAGTGTACAATAAACAAAAGAGGCCGTATTTGAATCATCTTTCCAAATTTTATTGGACTGAGGTATTATTAATTAATATGATAAATAAAAACAGTAATAAGATAGAACATGTGTGACTGCTAGGCAACTCAGGATTGCCTTATTCCCTGTACAGCCAATACTTAGTCCATTTATTTCATATTTGTTTGTGCCAAGTATATTTATTTTATAAATTAAAGATAGTATCTTTAAGGAATAATAGATGCAAATATATACTTATCCAACTTTTTTATGTTATGTTTATTTAAAAAATATCTTTCATTTTCCAGTAGACAATGCAGATAATGTACTAGCTACAGCTTTTAATTATTTTTAACATGATTACAATTTACAAGAGATTCTTTAACTAGTACAATATAAAGAATAAAAATACATGAGAGAAGAGATAAAAATACTTAAAGGGATAGAAAAGACAAATAAAAAGAAAAAACTATTAATTCAATACAATGACATAATAATTCAATTAAATATTTTCTTTAAGTATAGAGATATCAGTCCAGTAATATAATATTTATATAACATTTATCACAATTGTGATAGGCAAAAAAAGAGTTGAAACTTTCACTACTTTCTGGCTAGAGCCTGAGACTTTTGGGGTGTTTACATTCCCCACTACATAAAAATACGCTCGCCTCGATAATGAAACAGGGAAGTAAGTAAATACTATGGTGGGTTTAAATCGTGGCAGCCATTAAGGGACAGCGGGAAGTTTGCAACCAGATGTTGTCAATGTTGCATAAGCAACGATTTTTAGAAATTTGGTTTTTTCCAGCTTGACGTGTCATGGTCAGGCCTTTTAAGGTCGGTGAGAGCCAAATTTAAGGTCTGGAAGACGTTTTTTGGAAGGTTTAGTCCCTAGACGGGGGGGACGCAGACGCGGGCATTTTTTCGCGTTCCTGAAGGTTTTAAATGACCGACCCATCTCCGGGTACCCCGAAAGGAGGGTGGGTGTAAGCGTTAACATAAGGGCACACAGCCCAAAAGGCTGTGCCCATAGTGTAGACGTTACACCCCGTGTCTGGGGGTACCCGAGATGGGTTCATACTCAGCTACTCTCTGGGGTGATCGCTCCAAGTAGTGCTTCCAGTGCTTGGAGCAGTGCTATCGAGTCGCATCTGTATGGAATGCGCTGTTGGAAGTATACCAGTTTGAAGATATTATTTTCTGAGAAGGACGGGGGGCCTAATTAATATTCTCAGTAAGGCTGAAAATACGAGCGCGTCGTTTCAGGTTACCTCCTTGAAGTGCATTAAGGTGTCTACTCATTGCTTAATGTTTTATAATACCAATCCCTACTTTTTGCAAATTATTCGTTGGGGATTATGATAGTTAGGTAAGGTTATGATGAATTTTTTGTTAATATTACTATGTTTAATGTTAAAACTTTGTTACGTTAGGATAATTCATTGGTCAGTAAGGACCAATTAAGTTTAGTTATGATAATTTTTGCTAAATATTACCTATTTTAATGTACAAATTTAGCATTGATATGCTACGAGTATTTTGCTTGAATAAAGTGGTGAATAGGTTTACGTTTTTTTGGTATGCTATGTTAGTTTACTTTACTGTTGTTAAGGAGTTGGAACTTTGTTAATGTTTAGAGTTTATTCAGGCATAAGTTACTTGACTCCGACCCAGCAATTTTATAATTTCTTAGTTCAGGTGTTGCTATGTTAGCTTTATTATGTGAAAACATTGTTACGTTAGCATATATTACGTGTTGTGTGTGTGTGTGTGTGTGTGTGTGTGTGTGGTGTGTGTGTGTGTGTGTGTGGTATTTATTTTTTAGAATTCAGCTAATTCACTTATTATAAAGATGAGAATTATGTGTTATATCGATAAATCTTTTGTTAAAATATTTAATATGGTTAATGTAAAATTAACATTGATGGTTAGAGATATCCTTCCATTCATAATTTTAGGATTACTTTTTTGTACTGCTATGCTTTCGTATTGTTGCAGCTCTGTTGTTAACGGTATTAGTTAGAATTTGTTTATTGTTAGCTGTTTATCAATTCTTGGCTTAAGGTATGTATAGATTGTCGTTGTAAATATATAGCTTATATTTTAGTTCAGGTGATGCTATGATACTTTATTAATGTGAATAAAACTTTGTAGTTTTAGCATATATATATCCTGTGTGGTGTGGCGTGGTAGCGTGTGTTTATGATGTGGTGTATGTGTGTGTCATTTATTCTTAGTTTCATTAACACAAAGCTTAGGTTTAGGATATTAGCTTATGAAATAATAATCTTTGTTAAATATTACTAATGTTAATAGTAAAATTACATTGATTAATGTAAAGATATGCTATGAAAAACGGTGAATATGTTTACGATTTTTTGCTATGCTATGTATTAAGTTCTATACTATTTAACTCTGTTATTAAATGTGGAACTTTAGTTATTATATGTATGGCAGTTATTTACTCAGTTAGCTTAAGTGTGCTTTAAGGTATGTCGTTGTACATATATTTATTTTTTAAGTTTCCAAGGTTGTATGACCTATGTAAGCTTATTAGTGTGAAATACGAAGAAACGAGTTTAACTAGGGATAGTATGCGAATGATCCAGTTGTAGTAGAAGATCTTGTGATTGTTAAATGTTTGATGTGTCTAATCACCCATAAATTATCATCGATAATGTGCACGGTTAGTGAAACTACATAAGATCAATTAGATACAGGATAGGGGAAGATGATGGAGTCCATGAGAGGAGGGGATGGGTAGTGTTGAATTATTCTGACTTACTGGGGGTTTACTAGCTTTAGGGTGTGGTAGAAGATGGCACAGTAAATTTTAACAGTTATACAAGATTGAAAAAGACATAATATCTATTATTAGGGTAAAAACATCATGTTTAAGCAAAATAATAAAAAAATAAATAAAAAAATAAAAAAACAATTTTTGACAAGCAAATTTGGCAAAAATTACGAATCTTGAAATAAAAAAATTAAAGAATGCTAAGGACAAATTAGAAGGAAAATAAAAGAATGCAAAGGATAAAGGAACAATTTATTTTAGTTTACGTTATAATTAAAAGAAAACGAGACTTTTTGTTAAAATAGAAAACGGATAGGGCTTTTGTCGTATTATAATACTAATATTATTATGTTATATATATATAATCATAGGATTATTTATGTAATATATATGAATATTATCTATCTTGCGTGTGTCCCAAGAAATAAAATAAAATGGAGGTTTAGGCAAAATATACTATATGATGTGTGTGTGTGTGGTGTGTGTGCCATTGGTATTTCGTAGTTCAACTACATAATTAGCGTTAGGCAATTTGATAAATTTCTGTGTTAAATATTACTAAGATGTTAATGTATACAATATAACATTGGGATGTATTGTTACAGATGATGCTTTTTTATATTACAAATCGTGTGAATAAAGTGTTGTACGTTTTTATGTATGTCAAAGTTGATATATGTTACTTGACTAGATACGTTTTAATGGTACTATGGAATTTGCAATGTAGCAGTTTATTCGTGTGTGTGCGTATGTGTGATGTGCTGTTGGTGCGTGTGGCATTTATCTTAGTTGTTGCGCATTGTTTCTTTAGTAACGTTACTTTTTTTCTAGAGATATGCATTGAAAAAGTGTGAATTAGGTTGCGTTTGTTGTAAGTTAGTGTACTTACTGTTGTTTAAGCTATGGAACTTTTGATAATGTTTTAGCCCACTTTACTTTGTATTCTGTGGCTGCTTGCTGTGTCATTTCTTCTTAGTTTTATATGTTTAGAGACATGGTGCTTGACAAGTGCATGACTAGTTACGTTTTGTATGTATACGTTATGTTAGTTATTTACCCCTGGTCTGTTGTTAAGTATGGAATCACCTAGCTATGTTAAGCAGTTTTATTTTTCGTGGTATGTGTGTGGTGTGTGTGTGTGTGGGTGTGCTGGGGGTTTAGGTTGTTTATGTATGTGGTGGTATTTAGAGTTGTGATAGGTTTGGATAGTGGTTATGTTCAATTAATTTTTTACTTTTTATTATAATGTTTTTTTCAAAGAACTTAATTTGTGTTATTTTTAGTAAAAATATCTGAATCAATAGATCAATAGATCAATAGATCATAGATTAGGATGGGTGGGCTAGATGGGGTGGGTGGTTTGATTTGATTGGCACTCCTCTCTGCCTCATTAACGGGTACAACATTCCAAAAATGCAAATTTTATACGTTATAACATGAAAAGCATAAAAAATTTGAAATTGAACAAATGTTTAAGCAAATAAACAAAAGAAATGAAATACATTGTTTTGTGTTATGTTATCCAAAATATGGACTTGAATCAATGGAATCGAATAGGTCAGATAGATCAAATAATCAATGGATCACAGACGCCTAGATCAAGTAGGTGTCAATGGATCAATGGATGGAGTGGGCGAAGGGAGGTGGATTTGAAATTTTCTGCGAAACTGCTCAGGGTCATGCAAACCGTATAGCTTTCCGTTTCCGCGAACTAATAATAGCTTAATTTCTTTTTAGTAAAAACATAAATTAAAGCAAATAAAAGCAAATAATAACACAAATAAAAATTAAACAAAAATTAAGATTATAAATAATTAAAATAAAATAATTAAACTATTAGAATAAGTTAAAAAATAAATTTTAAATAAAATAAAGATAAATTCAAAAAAAAAGTTAGAAATAAAAAGAAATTAAAAGTAAAACAAAATTAAAAAAACACTAATATATATAAATAAAACTATAAAAAAAAAATAAATAAAAAAATTAACTTATTAGCCAAATTAGTTTCAAATGTAAACTTAAAAAAAACAACAAAATAAAGAAAAGTAAAAATAAGTTCAAACAAAGTATAAATGTAAATAAGATCAA
>JABUQX010118526.1:0-46573 GCA_015478945.1 Trachelipus rathkii
GATATTAATTGGATAGGAAGTGTAAATAAAACTGTATAAGGAAAGGAGTTTAGATTAATCTTTTTTGGTTATTTTGAGTATCAATTTATGAATTGATGTGTTAGTAAAGTTGAATAAAACCTAATGTAATATTGACAATAATTAATATTCTGCATTCTGAAAGCATTTTGAAGAATAGTTTAACATTTGAAGGTTCCAGTTAAGAACACAACGCAATGTACGAATCAACTCTGAAAGCTGTTTAAGTTATAATTTAGAATAATAGGTTATTAAATGACAGTACAGAAGGTGTTTGCGTGGGTTGAATTGATTGACATCTGTCTATATTATATCAGGATCAATTAGTGAATAGTCATAACACACTACGACATATATTATTTGGTGCCTTAACCTGGATTTCTGAAATTAGACCTGTGCGGTCAAAATGTTGATAATAGTGTAATTTTGTTTGTGTGTATCTAAGATAATGAATAACTGTAATTTGAATTTAGAAATAGTAGAGGATAGGCCTGTGGTTGCTGGTGACCCTATCACTTCTACACTTATAATGTGGAACATGGTAATATTCAGTTACCCCCAACGCCAGAAAATATCACTTTCTTTGGTCCTTTTCATACTAGGACATTAGTGCCACCTCCATTAAAGTTTCTCTGTAGTTAGGGTATGAGTTTTACTCTTCTGGTTGAATTTGAGATATTTTGCTCCTACACATATCCAGATGTTCCCAAGTCCTGGAGTCGGGTTTTAGGAAATTATTTGGAGGGTGATATTTTGGATGCATTCAACAGTATAGATGGTGGGAGAGTGCAGTACATGCAAGCTAAAGAAAAAATATGAACTATTATTAGTTAAAATTTCAACTAGTAAGGATGCATTGTTGAGTAGATTTTGGGCGACTCAGAGAGATGAAAAGGAATCTATAATACATTACTTTATGAGACTTGATCGATTGTCCAGTATGGCTGGAATAGATAATGCGCAAAATTTGTATAAAGAAATGAAGAAACTGAAAATATTAGATAATTTAAGTGGTTTATCAGCCGCAAGAGTGAAGTTTGCTTCATTATCGGAGCCACAAATAACTACCAATAAAATTTTAGAATTGGCTCACAATGTAGAAATGTGCTTTAAAAAAGTGAGGAATCTGGAATAAATTCAAAAGAAACAGGGAAACAGGCCATCGAATGTAAATGTGAAGTACAACTGGCAGAGTCCATAGCCGAATATAGAAGAAGTAAAGGTTAATTTTGTGAAGAAGAAGGGCATAGTGTGGATTATTATTATAAGAAGAATAGATGCTGTTTCCTTTGTGAGAAAGTAGTACATTGGATTAAAGACTGTTGGAAGAGATTAGAAAAAGAAGAAAACGACAAAAAGGTTGAAAGTAGAGAAAGAGAGAATACTAATCAGACTAGTGGTGTTTCTTGTCTTTTTTGTGAAGAGAAGCATTTGATGAAACACTATGCTAAGTTGATGAAAATATTTACTAAGCCTTCAAGGAAACCGAAGATTTCTCAGACTGAGCAAGGTGTCATGGGGAAGATAATAAAAAGCATTGCAGAGGCAAGAGTTGATAAAAGATTATACGTATATCTGGATACAGGGAAAGAACAAATTAGAGCGTTACTCTATTCTTGAGAGGAAATTAATGTCGTGTCATCATATATGGCAAGACATTTTGGATTACAACTTAATACTGATAATGATGAAAAGTTAGTAGGATACATTGGAGAATCTGCCTTTTTAAATCTCTCATTTCTCATTTTCCAGATAGAATCTTTAATAAGGTCTAGTTTTCTTTATTTATAGATTTTCTTGTATCAAGTTGCTTATCAGTTGATTTTCCGAATCATCCGAGGGGTAAAGCTGGTCGGATTCGAGGATTTTGTACCGTCTCGCATCACTAATTGGATATAGATATTTGTATAGTATATTAACTTAATTATATATTTATTATATACTATATATATTATTGTATATGTAATTATTATTATATATAATATTTGTATAGTATTTTGTGTGAATATTTTGTAGAATATAAGAGTTTGTATAGTATTGAATATAATTTAGGGTTAGATTTCATTTGAGCAAATGGTAATTAGTGATGACCTTCTGAGTGGAAATGGGTTATTTATATATGTATATAGGTAGTATTTAATATGTACGGGGGTAGTGAGTGTATTATAGTAGAGGTATTATATCGTATATATTATAGTATATATATGTATTTATATTTTTTGATATATTAATTATATTATTATATTATTTATTCTTAATCTAGATGGTGGATATATTATATATATGGTAGTATAAAATTATTGATAATGGACAAGATGCAGCGAGGTTTATTTGTATATTAGTTTATATATGTTATATTTTATTTTATTTTATATTTAATATGAATATTTTTATATATATTTTAGTATATATTGTTCTTTTTTTACTATTATATATATATTGAGTGATATATAGCTATAATATATTATAGTGTTATTATATATAAGGATTGAGGAAGCCTTATATATATATATATGATGGAGAGTACACGCATACTTGAAGCGATGAAATTATATCTCCCATTATTTTAATGGTGCGTCTTTCTCTTTCCGTTCCATATTCTTTACGGCTTCTCCTTTCGCTCTTCCTAGGCATCATATTCGAACTTTCACGCAAATTTATCCACATTTCATAGGGAGGCTCATATAAGTCACATCATGGTGGACTCCCAGCTTCAATAGACACCTTACAGTACATGCCGACTACTTCATATCCCTGTGTGCGGGGGAGAAGGATTTGACTCCACATCTCGCGTAAGGTCCTTGCGTTGTGCGTGAGAAGTCGAGCGTAAGGGGGTGTTTAGGTTGGGTTGGCTTGCCGCTTACCATACTTATTCTTTGGCTAGGAATGCTGATGGCATCCTGCGGACGATGGTGGTTGATCTCCGTAAACGACCGTTCTATTTCTTTTCGGGCGGATAATTTATTGACATCGTATGTGGGTATCACTGGAATTTGCTCAGTACGGAATAATCTGAGGAGTGAAGAGGAGAGAGGTATGAGATGTATTTAGAAAATGGAACACTTTTTCTTGATTATGTCTCGGGCTTGTGACTGAATGAACAAGATTAAGTTAATTATGGTGTGTCGGTTGCTGAAGTGGTGTGTTGAAATTTGGTTGTACGTGCTGGTGTTGGAAAAGAAGAAGGGAGAGAATGGATTGGTGCACATTTTGATGAGTGGCCTGTACAAAGCATATTGTATTCTTTTGACCTGTGTGTCGGAGTTCCTATAAGAGATTGTGCTATATGGTTAGTGAGATTAGAGGTTTTGTGAATAAGGTTCAAGGGTAGGTGTTTGGTTTTTTTGTGACCTTATGGCCCATCTGAGTGTGATAATATTTGTTTATGAACGATATACCTGAGTTTTTGGTAATGATATTGAATGGAGTTGCCTGGTATGTGTGATAGTAGTGGGAGCGTGCTTCAGATTTTGATGGTGTTGGTGAGGATCCTCGATGGTTGGATAGGGTGGTTCAAAAAGGTAGTGGGTACAACAGGTGGTTTCTGGTGGTGGACCGGGAGAAAATGAGAATGGTAGGAAGGTGCTTGATATGTTCTGTGAAGAGAGAGGTATGTGTGTAAGTAATACTGTTAGGGAGAGTTAATGGAAAGAAGTCCCTGAAGTATTATTTTTTGTTCCTAGAGTTGGGTGTATGCTTGTATATTGATGGTACTCTTTGGTTGCGAGTATGTGGATAAATTGTATCTTGATTTGTGAGATTTTGTTTTGTTTGGGATTTGGACTTAAACCACGAGATGTTGAAGTATGAGATCGTTGTTAAATCAGTGAGTGTGTGTGATTGGAATTGGGATGGAGGTGGTAGTTCGTTATGTTTGCTTTCATGTTGTAAAATTAAAGGATGATTTCGGTTGTGGTGTGCTTGGTGTATAATGGTGAAGAAGTGAAGGTGTATAGAATTAAGGATGTAGTGCTCAATAATTAAGAGTGAGAAGTTATTAAGTGAACAAAATTTAATATTAGGTTTATTATTTGAAGGTAGAAGATTAGCGGCTCGCGTACGGTATTAAATCGGTGTTTGTGAATGTTGAACATATGTTGTTACTGTGTGAATGTGCTAAACATGAAGGATCAATTTGTTAGGTAGTGCAAAGGAAGTGTCGTGGATTGTTTGCTCTAAAGTAGGTTAGTAACGGGCTGAGATTATATAGCCAAGATAATCCTGACTCTGGTACGGGAGCGGATATGCGACATTAATCGTACGGAATTAAGAGGTAAAAATAGAAGCGTGTGTTGAATGTACTGAAAGCAAATGTATGGAAGGGAATTCAAAGGAATTACTTGTGATATATATAGAGGAAAAAAGAAAGTTACTAAGTGCAGGCCTTAAAGTTACATACTGAGGAGGAAGAAAAGAGGTAAATTGAAGGAGGGACGGAGGAGGTTGAGCTGGTATATTCTCATGAGGAGAGTAGGGAACTCGGTCGGGACGGAATGTTCTGCGAAGGTGTTTAAGAATAGAATGATTAGGGGAAGCTGCTTAAATATGCTGAAATATGTGGAGATGGGTGCTTTGTGTAACTGAAGTGAAATGGTATTGAGGGGACGTGTGGCAAAGAACCTTCGAAAGGATCCTGCACCAAGTTATTAAGCAGTAATGCGATAAGGGGTTATGAAGTGTGTTTGGTTTGTGATGTGTGGGTCGTAGAAGGATAGAGTATTTTGGTGATGTTTGGAGGGGGTTTATATGAGGTTGATTAGTGAAGTTATAAGGTTACTTGGGTTTTGGTGGGATAACGTGATGGAGTAGGATGAGAGAAGTTGAAGTAATTGTTAAGATTGCTAGGGTTAATGCTGAGTGTGAAATATTTATTGTGAATCTATCTACGTATGTAGAGTGTAGCGTGGATGGTCGAGATTGGGTGATTGAGTGATTGGATATTTGTGTAATTAGAGGGTTTTATGGAGGGTGATAGGTCCAAATGGGATTGGGGAGGATAGTTGTATTAGGTACCGGTATCTTTATACTTTATTTTTATGGGTTGAGGGAGACAAGGGGAAGTTGTCAAGAAATTATAGGGGAAATAAGTTATTGAGAGTGGTAGGGACGTGTATATGCCTGTTATATTTGGTTGTAATAGAGTGCGTCGTGAGTACTGAGACTGGGGGAACAACAAGTGCGTTTGGAGTGGTAGAGGTGGTGTAAATAAAATCTTCATACATTGAAACAAAGGATTGAGAAAATGAGTGAGAAGAAGAATAAAATTAATTTTGTTTTATGATTTAACAACAGGCGTAGATAAGTTAATTAGGTGAAGCTTTGAGAGTAGGGAGTGATATAGGTGTGGTGTTTGTTGGCATTAGCCTTCTGGGAGGAGGAATCAAAGGAGTGATGTATGTTACGATATGTGAAGCGCGTGTGTAAGAAATAAATGGTGTCAAGGGATGGTTTAGGATTAACGGCGAGTGAGGCAGGTTTGTTTGTCTCCTTGGTTTTTCAATTTGAATGGGTTATGAAAGAAGAATTCGAGGTGGGGATGCAGGAAATGTGTTAGAAATGATTGGAGATAGGAGTATAGAGTTGGAGGGTGCTGCTACCTATTAACTATGGCGGTGTGATTGTGGTTCGGGTTTTGGCGATATCTTGAGAGAGAGTTTGAGAGGATTGTAGAGAGATTTGGCAGCGGGTTAGGAAGAGGGGGCTTGAAAGTAAACGTAAGGTTAAGAATAAGGTATGGTTGTGAGTGAGGACAGAGGCCTGTGTGTTGAAGTGTTATGTTAGGAGTGATGAGGTAGTTCTGGGAGCGGATTGTCTGAGTTTAAATATTTATGGTATGTTGTTTGATGAAGGGAACTCGGTGATTGCGAGAGTAGAGGCGGAGAGAGTTGTTATTGGCGAATGTTGCTTGGTTTGCATATATATCGGTTGTCAATGGTAAAGCCCTGAAGTCTTGAGTGCGCTAGGAGTCTTACATGAGGGTATGTTTAATTAGCCTGTGGTTATGTATAGTGAGTGAGAACTATGTCTTGGATATGTAGAAGTATTGATCTTATGTGGAAATTTCATTTATAAAGCCTAACAATCTTAGGTGCATGCTAGGTGTGAAAAGATTAATAAAATGAGAAATGATCATATTAGAGAGTTGTGTGGGTGTGAAGACGGGCGTAAATGATTGAATAAATAAAGTATTTTGAGATGGTTTGTTCATTGTGGCAAGGATGAATGATAGCCGGGTGGTTAAGCGGATGTATGAGTTGAGAGTCGTGTTGGGAACCGACCCGGCTGGGAGACCGATAGAGAAAGTGGATTGAGTCGTGAACGAATGTCTGAGGGAACGATGATGCAGAGTGTAGTAGTAAAGTTGTCGATGCAGATAGGTTTCTGGTGCATATTAATTATCGTTGGTCAATGATAAGGTCGTGAGTTTGTTCTTGAGTGCTGCTATGATGTCTTATCTTGAGGTTGTACTGTTGTTCCCTTGTTTAATTTGTAGAGTGTTGAGACTAATGGTCTTGGAATACATATGTATATTTTTGTGGATCTAAAGTTCAATGTGTGCAGATGACAATCTTTATGGTGGCACCGCTGAAGGGTGTTGACAAGAATTAATAATAATGATGAGACATATTAGAGAGTGTTGTGTGGTGTGAAGGAGGGTAATGAAGAATAATGAAGTTATGTTGAGATGGTTTGGTCTATCGGTGATACAAGAAATGAATGATAGGCGCGGGTTTTGGGTGAGCGGATGTATCAGTGGAAGTGGTGTTGGGGAGATCCGAGCCCGTGGTGGTGCTGGGAAGACTCGAAGGAGTAAAGTGGATTTGAGTCGGTGACGAGATGTCTGAAGGAAGAAATGTAGTTTGCAGAGGCAGATTAAGGTTGCATGAGAGGGAGAGAATGGCGGTGGTTTTGTATGGGTGTTTGTGGCCCACCGGTGCCAGGGGATGTTATCCCTTTATCAGTTTACGATTTATATTACGCTCATAGTGATGTGTTCCTGGGCGTTCCGAGATGCTCTGATGTGGGGGGATTTTTTCGTCTGTGACGATTGATCTCCTAATTCTGGTACAGAGGAGGCGGTAAGCAGGGCTTGTTCTTTGTGTAGCGTTTTTTTCATGTTCTCTCTACGGCTTTTCTTTTACGATGCTTGTTACAGCAGACTATCCGTACACACGTCTTGGGGCAAGCCAGGTAATGGTTGAAGAGAAAGAAAGCGAGAAGGAATATAATATATAGTAAATATTATGTATATATGATAATGATATGTTTTTAGTACAGTAATATAAAATCCTATGCTTGAGAGATATCTTTTAACTTTTATTTGATTTGAGGGTTAGTGATATATGTATTTTTGAGGTTATTTAATTGTTCAGTATAATAATATTAGTATATTATATAGTATATAGTAATATATATATATATAGAGAGAGTTTATAGCTTTTATTATTTATTTAAAGCTTTTGTATTCTTTTGAATAATTATTTATTAGTATGTTGTAGATATATATATATATGAATTATGAGAATAAAGTTATTATTTTGAAATTCACAGTATATATTACACTTTGTGTTGGCGTGAGTAGAGATTTTTTTTTATATATATAGGAGTTTATTATATTATGTTTATATTTGTATTATTAGGTGTTGAGTATTTTATAATCTGTCATTTACTACTGCGGTGTAAATGTATAGTGGTATCTCATATTATGAGAGAGGTACTTATATTAGTATATTAATATATAGTTATAGTATATAGTATATATATGATATAGTATTAATATTATATATATATTTTTTATTATATATAATGTGATTTTAATTGATGATGTGGAGATATACATGAAATAGATACTGGGATACTCTAGCAAGTGACATACATTAAGTATATATCGGTCTTAGTAGGTTATATGATTGGGATGTGTTGTTTAGATCTTCTAATATATTATATTATTTATGAGTATTTATATACTTATTTATATATTAATCGTTTATTATTATGAGTATTGTTAGAATTTTACGTATATATATTTATTTAGTTAAGTTATTTTTTTATCATTGAGTATTATGGTTATTATTTATTTATATATTATATGTATCTTAATTTTGTTATTATATATTTTTATTATTTTACGTTTTAAGTTTTTTTATTTGTTTTTATTGTTATTTATTTATGATAATATGGTATTATAGTTTGAATGGTATGAATAATAGTTGTTTTTGTCGCAATAGTTTTTTTTTTTGAGATATTTTGTGTGTATTGTTCTGTTTGTGTGGTATAGGTAGTCTATTGATATGACTGTCATAGCTTGGTTTACTAAACTTTCTTTTTAAAACTATATATGGTTAGTTTAAGTATATTAAATTTTACGCTGTTTGGAACTGATAATCATCTTCGTGAATAAATAATATTTAGTTCATGAGTCATAGGGCTTCAGTGCAAATATGAAGCTACAAATTGATGTTGATGGCTCAACAGTGTACAAATTAACGGATTTTGGAGCTGCTAGAGAACTGCAGGATGATCAGCAGTTCATGTCACTTTATGGTACTGGAGTTGTATAATTATTTTGGTGTGAGTGTATGACTGTTTCAGGTTTGTATAGCTGGTTTAATTCCTTCTTCATTTATTTTCGGATATTTTATTATTTATTTATGTATATTAGCCTCTCCTGTTTCTGTAGTATTTTTTTTTTCTTTATTAGTTATTATTATTTATTATTATTAGAGAGGTATGTACCGCACCAGAAAAGACGGGGATTACTGATATCTTGGATTTTAATTATATAGGATAAATCACAGTATGAAGATAGAACCATTTGTGTACTGCCTAGACAAATCCGTGTTGCATTCCCTGTACAACCAATACTGTATTTATTTCATTTCATATTTGGTTGTGGCTAAGTATATTTATTTTATAAGATTAAAATAGTTATCTTAAATGTACAATAAATGCAAATTAAAGTATTAATTACATTTTGTAACTCTTATCTGTATTATGTCTAAAATATATTCTCCTATTTTCTCATTTTCCAGTATTTAGGAACTATAGTTTGTCTACTAGCGTTTTATGAATTTAACATTGTATTTTATTTACTACAAGATTTCTTTAACTCATGCTCTGTAATTATATAGAGATGAGAGTAATTTGAAAGAGAGGAGCGGATGATGCAAGTAATCACGTGAAAAGATCGAAATAATACGAAAACTCTATTCTTGTAATACATGACACTATATAAGTAAGATACTCCTTTAAGATAAAGATAGATCTCATTTTTCAGAGAGATTCAAAATTCTCATTTGTGATTGGGAAACATTAAGTTCCTTCTCAGATTGATCGGTTGGCCGAGAGCTTGTCTTTTGGGGGTGTTTACATTCCGATCCTACTACTAAAAATACATTGCTACTTGACCTGATGGAGGGAGGGGCTGATCAAATATGTGACTTTGCAAGTCACTTGTGATAAAATAATGGGAGAGATATCCTTTCGGGGCGCCCTATTTCCATGCCACCGGTTTGTAACATTGATTAAAGGTATTCGCTGTAAGGCAGTATTCTAGTTTTTCGTAGAGCCCTATCTCTCTTTCGCAGATGCAGGGAGATTGTGAGACTTATCTTATGCTGCGTTTGATGAACTGGCAATCTTCAAGTTTTTTTTTGGTGATGAGTGTTCTTGTTTTATTCTCTTTGTGATAGTGAATGGTATTTTTAATGCAATCTCGGCCTATGGAACTTGTATTGTAAATCTAACATATCTAATTTCTTCTATTTGCCTTCAGTAAGGTTTAGTTTTTTGCTGAAACTCCAACTAGCGCACTGATCTAGTGTTACGTTGGGCTAGGGGTTGCTGAGGGAAGGGCGGCTTCATTCTGTGAATCTTTTTTTTGTCACGCAGAGCAAAGTCCTTTTTTTGTATTTGTCTTAGATGTGAAACTATTACTTTATCAAGTATGTCACGGCTGTGTCCTGTGTATGTCTTACTAGCTGGTAACGGAACTTCTGTATTATATCCCTTTTAATTATATCGTACTAGAGTTTTTTATCACAATAGTACCAAAAAAAAAAAAAAAAAAAAAAAAAAGTTAATTATTAATGTTCCCCCTTGTTGTACAGATTTTTTTATTGTTTTTATACAGTTTTTTATGCTAAGAGTTCAAATATGTTTTAGTTTGTTGTCTCTTAGCATCTACCGTTTATATTGCTTAAGAGTGCGACGGCATACAGATGTATATTACTTGCAATCGTTTGGAATCGGTTGTATGGGGTCGTTTGAATCCTTCTTTCGATTTCTGCTATGGCTATCTTGGCTTGGAGTATATATTCATATCATTTTGCATTAGGTTTTATGACTGTGTCATGCTTAAATATTGATATATACTATTACTATTATTTATTATATGATTACTATGTATAGTAGTAGTTGATTATTGATATATGTTGGTTAGTATTAAATTATATCTTAGATTTATGGTTCATCGTTTATATATCTTAAGGGCTTTTTGGCGTGGGTGTTTTTAATAGTATATGTATATACTATATCATAGATATTATTATGTATGTTATAGGTATGAGTTTTTTAGTATTACATTTATTGTATATGGTTTGTTATATTTATATTATATATATATGAGTATTTAATAGTATGACAGTTTGGGGGTATATCATTTTTATTATAGCTATTTAGTTAGGGTAATTTAGAGTTAATATCAGTTATATATTATATAGATTATATAGTATATATAAGATTTTTTTTTTGTTTTGTCTTAAATCTTATGTTTATATTTTCGTGTCGAGGAAAGATGTAGGTTTATTTAAATTGAGAGAGTTATATATGTAGTATATTTATAGATTGTTTTGTTGGTGAGATATATTATATATATGTATAATATTATATTATATTATTGTATATGCTTTATGTTACTGTTATTAATATTAGTATGTTTTATTATTTATTTTATATTATTATACTATATTATATATATTTATATTATATTTATGTTAATATATTTTATTTATATTATTATATATATAGTATATTATTATTAATTTTACCTATACATTATATAATATTATAATTATATTGTGTGACATTTGTAATATTAAATTTTTTGAATCTGAATTTAATTTAAATTTTCAAAATTTGGATTTTGTTGCCGGTGTAGTTCACTAACAAAAAATTTTTGTCTCAGCTCCGACTTCACTCAAACAAAAAAATTTTTGTACTGCGAAATTCTGCTGTATATATGGTTGGTGCTTACATGCATTAGCAGCGTAACACTCGTCCTTCCTCAGCATTCCTTTTGGTTTCAACTATTTTTTTTTTTTGCGTTGCTTTTGTAGAATTAATATAAAGAGATACCATTTCCAAGTGAGATCTAACTCTCCAAGGAATGCTACTAAGCGGTAAAGTAGCGACAGACATAGTAATATGCACTGGCGCAAACATGCAAACAAATATACTTTCAGTTTCGGAAATCGGAGAATATATTTAACGTAGATTATAATGCCAATTAGATTTTTATTATGATATAACTCAGGATTGTTGTGGAGCCCTGACCATTTTTGTTTCTTTTTTTATTGACCATTGTTAAGCAAATAAGTGAAGTCATCATTAAATTAGTAATAAGTAATTATAAAAGTTTCTTTAAATTTTTGTAAAACCGACTCCCACTTACACAGGAATTTTGACGTCCGATCTTGACACGCATTTTACACGTAGGATATTTGTTGGAGTCTGCCTGTGTTACCTCTTGTCACGATAGAACGTCGACTCTTGTACCTCCTGGAAAATTGTGCATCTTACCGACTCCGACTTCATTGCATTGCCTTGATATTTTGTTTTTAATATAGTTGTGGGTTTTATGTGATTTTTTATGTTTTTTAGGTATGTTATTTGGATATATGTCTGTTATGGTATTTGTTTTGTTTTTTTATATATATTTATATATTAGTTATTTATTATATTTATTATATTTTATTTTTAATATTATTATTTATTATTATAATATTATATTTATTATATATAATAATATATTTTAGAGCTTGGGAGTGGTTACTGCAAGGTTGATATATTATATGTTTGACTTAGGCCGCTCTCCTGCAGATTCTCGAAGGTAATAGTGTAATCTATATTTTAAAGTAAAAGTAAGTTAGTAAATATAAGGTAATTCCGTTGGAAAATTTGTTTATTTCATGCATATATTTTTCGTCTTTCCGTAGGAAACGATTGACTGTCATTTGAATGACATCTTCTCTCTTCTGTCTCCTCTTCGTTCTGATCTTAACTCTATTTAATTGGTAGGTGATGCGAACGGATTTTCAGTTGCTCCACAGTCAACCATTATTCTGAGTCATTGTGATTGGTCCGTATTGTTCTATGGGATTCATTATGAGTGAGGAGACCTCTCTGTATTATATCCTCATTCTACCTAGAAGAGCGCGATGGCGTGTTCTACCTTTGTTAGTTTTTTGACTTAATCAACAACATGCAACCCATAGAAGTTCCTTGTTATATGTTGAATATAAAGAGTGGTTCGTAACGTATTTTAATACGTTTTTGTTTGTTTTTTGTTTTGGGGAGGGTTTTTTCTGTTTGTTTTTTTTTTTTGGTTGTGGGTTTTTTTTTTTTTTGTTGTATTTGTTGGTGTTTTTTATTTTTTTGTTTTTTTTTTTTTGGGGTAGTGTTTGTTTTTTTTTGTTTCGCTTTTTTTTTTTGTTTGGTTATTTTATTTTTTTGTTTTTGTTTTTGTTGTTTTTTTTGTTTTGTTTTTGTTTTTGTAGTTTCCCGTGTTGCCGCATGAAAGTTCTTTTGACTAGATTTTCGTCGTGGCCAGCTGGTACACTTTCTATTGTCTTTCATCTGCTTAGCCGTTTGTGGCGTCCTCATCGTCTTGGGGCCCGAATTTGGGTAGAGATAGGCTCGTTCATTTAATTTACAATATGTTAACAAGATATTACCCGGAAGAGTATATTGTAGGGAACGAATATTTGACAACACCACAAACACGAAGGTAAGAGGTTGTTGATTAGGAAAACAAAAAACACGCTAATCGAAAAATTATAACTGTTTTCGTGAAATTTAAGGGAAAATTAGTAAATCGAAAACAGATAATATGATAACATAGTATGTAAGTAAAATAGAGAATATTACCGGACATTAAAGTCCAGAACAGATTAGCACTACTCATAAATAATGACATAAGACTTATCATAAATAACTACGAAGGTAATTAGTTTCTCGTTTTAGCCTAATTAAAAGTTAAAAAATTTAAAAAATCCCTAAAGTGGTGGTGTGTAAAAAATAAAATAAAAAAAAATTAAATGGTTTTAGAAAAAAATTCATCTAGTCTAGATTTAACAATTATCCTGCAGTAAATGTTGTTCTCTGGCAGAAGTGAAGAACCAGAAACAGACCGTGAAGAGAAGGAAAGTTAGAGCAAACAGATGGAGTTCTGATAAGCCCGATAGAGCTCTTAGATCCGGATGAGACTCTCATAAGCTCTGGATTCGGAATCGTCTATACAGATGGGAATCACAACACAAGCCCAGGCTATGGACCCTGTGTGAAATGAAATAAATTTGAAATAGAAAAAGAAGCGGTATTTTTAAATAACGAAAGAAGTGAAATGCTAGCTGTTACTTGAATTGAATAAAGTCTTGAGGGACCGTTCCAGACAATCCAAGAAAGTGAACCCAAGAGCTTCTATTCTGGATAAAGATTGGACGATCGTAACGATTAACATCATGTATTAAGAGACCCATAGTAATTACCCATAATAAGTTAACGAATTATAGTGAATATCAAATTACATCATTTAATGCGATTTATATCGACTTGAGATACGATTGTAAATAAGAAGAATTAAAGAAGGAATTAAATAAGGCACCCCACCTGATAACTTAATAACTAATAATTGAGTCCGTGGTATGAGACGCAATTTGAAACGCTTACTTGCTTGTTATGTAATGTGTAAACCACTCTATCGCATCGAAAATAACTAATTGAATAACTTTGGAGATGAGATACAAATATAAATTACAAGACAAAAATAATACTTAACAATCTAGAAATATAAAAACGATTAGTATTTCTTCTGGTCTAATAATTTCAAAGACAAAAAGAAGCAAAATATTCATCACTAATTACTTGGTACTTTGTGAGTTATGGCCTTAGCGAGTGACAACTTCCCCCAACATCCTCCCAATAAAATGAACCCCCTTAAACAACGAAACGGGATATAGAGAGGAGGGTGCCGGAGCAAATCAGGAAAGAAAGCCGATATATCGCGAACCAAGTAATAACTCTAGCCTAAACGAGTTCGGTCATCAATACGAAAACATTTTAACATAAACTCAAGAAGTTTTAGATTATAAATTACTCCAAGAACGAACATTTAAATACATATTATGATGAAATAAGTACAAGTTTAATTACTGGTGTAAAGTAGGACACCACTTGTATATCACCCCTCATTTCATTATTCTACCCAATATCGCAATGCCACTATTTTTTTTTTCGTAGCGATGACTTAATAACAAGTGGCAATGAAGCTTCATAATGTCCCGCGTACCGTAGCGTTGTATTTTTTTGAACTCCTGGTCCACTGGTTTGGGTATATTACTACTACACGTACTACATCCAGGATTTTTCAAACGAGATATTGTCCTGCTTTAAATCCGGATTAAGCAGTCTTTCTGGAACGGAAAAATATAGCGTATGCGAAGCAGATGTCTTGAGATGTAACTAATGGGAAGTACTAACCCTGGTTCTGAATAATAGACCAGAATAGCAGCAATACTGTATGACGAGTGAAGCCGCGAGTTCAAACGATGTACTTATTCGGAAGTAAGCAAGACGTGGAAAAGGATAAGTAGAAAGGAAGGATAAGTAAAGGATACGATGTGTCGTAATTACTTTGATTAGTATAATAACTTGAATAATTCGCATAGGTATTATCCTTATAAGATTTATCGTATGGATAGGGTACCTGCGATCTCATTTTTGACGTTTTTGGTTTTTCTTTTACAATCGGAACGAAAAAACAATGTCGATATACGCTCAACATGGCTTCCAAAAATGGTCTATTTGGGTGAAGCCCGTCGGAAAGTATTGGTGAGTTTAAACTCAACGATTGTTCTTTATAGTATTTTTCATGGGGAGTATCATCACTAAACTGTGTTTTCTCATGATGTTTATTCATGATTTCGTCTCCCTGAATTATTCTCTTATCAGGCCAATTATATTTGGTCGATATTAGGGTGTTAAATTTATCGAAACTGTATATCGCATGCCTTCTCATAACTTCTGGATTAAGTATTGGGTCGCTGACACAAAAGTCAGCCTGTGATTCACCCCAATCACTAACAATCCTACTTCTATTGAAAGCATACATATCTTGTATAGGAGGAATCATTAAGTAGGTTTTTGCTTTGGGGTTTGATTTTTGGACGAGTTCAGTTGGTTCGAAAACGGAGGTCTTTTTACCCGTTTCCTCGTTGACCAATTCTTTTTTCTGCCAAGCTGTGGTAGTAAGGGCCCAGAGCAGCACATTGTCCACGTTAGTAGACATACTGGTCTCTACTATGGCAGGGCACTGGGAAAGTTGGCGACCGGATTCAAAATCTACACGGGTGAACAACCCATGTTTCCGGCGTAAATATAATTTATGGTTACGGAAGAGATTAACTTCAGAAGAACCAACTACAAGAAGTAGTGACATGATGGAAAGAAGATTTTTCGACTCTATACGGATTCAATATTTTTCGGTGTATGTTGTGTTGAATATACGGATAAGGTCAATCGATCTTCTTATCTTCTAACACAACGATACCTGTGAACATAAAAATTATATATATATTAGTTATTTCATATAAGTATTAGAAATGCTCCAACATGAATGACCACGCAGTGCGTTATGAGAAAATAAATAAAGCAACACTCCACAGCAAGCCACTCATGCTAAACATTTCCAGTTTTTTTTTTTTTTTAACTGACCTTTTCGTAGTAAATATAATGTCATGGTAAATATTAAAATATTAATATTTAACAGATCTTGATGACACTTGGCAAAGCATCAAAGCATAGACTAGCTTCAGTCTATATATCGTCATAAAACAAGCAGCGTACGGACATGCATGCAGCGTGTATAATAAAGAACATGCAGCTTACAAAAATTAAGCAGCTTACACAAGAACAAAATTTTAAGCAGCTTAAACAAGAATAATGCTCATTGTTCTTCCCTGTATTTTCTGACAGACAGGTGGCTTATACATTGTTACCCATGTTATCCATGCATGCTATATGCTTTTAACCTTTCTCCTTTACGCATATATTTTAGGCAGAGAATTGGTACGTTATACAATTATTAAAATAAATTTGTTAATAAATTAATATATAATTATATATATAATATGTTTGTAAATAAATGAATACTTGGATCTTACTCATTTTGATAAAGATAATCACTGAAAAATTCAGTATATCAAATTCAATTCCCAAACAAATCCAAACGTATCTCAAGAAGAGTCATGTCATAAATAGCGGAAAAATCGCTTCTAAAAAGAAAAACGGCTTTGCATAGGATAGTCACATATAGAAATAAACTTGTAATAGATAATAAAATCCTTTTAAACGAAAAAAAAAAAATGTACATTTGTACATAAACGACTTATGCTCTCTTAGAAACAGAGAAAAGTATTTATATGGTCTTTAAACTTATGCTCTCTAATAAAAGAGAAAAGTAAAAACATTTGAATTTATGAAAATTCATTAAATGTAGGCATAAGGTAATTGTAATGAACCCCGCCTAAACACTTTATGCAACATGCTTCTTTCTTATATTGAGTCCCATGCATAATTGGCTTCTTTGTGTTATAGTATATATGCACAGGGGTCTTTAAATAACTCGGTAAAAGAATCTATTACCTCCGGAAGAGGCATTTGACCGGGGAGAGCTAATAATCGTAATCTCTTTTGCATTGATTTACCCTGCAATTTATATTTGTGGGGATGTTTTTTTAATTCTTCTACGAGAGACTGACGGAGTTCCAGATGACGATCATACGTTCCGTATTGGAACATTGATAAACATTTAAATAGAGAATCCCCACCACCGGGTATCTCAATGACGAAATATCCATCGGGTATAAATTCAATAGAAGGGTCTACAGGGGAATTTTCCGGAGTCTCATTTATAGGGGATCGCGAAAGTGCATCCGCTACTACATTTTACCTGAGATGAAGCGATCTCAAAATCATATCTCTACTCTCCAATAGTCAAGAAGAGACGAGCTATTCACGCATAAGAACCATATGTAAGTAAAGTAGGGCATAGTCTGTAAAAAATAAAAGACTTGATTCCCGTAATGAAATGGCCTTAACGACTTACCGCCCATCGTAAGGCTTTTCATTCTTATCAATTACCCATAAATTTCTGCACCATTAAAGTCATGAAAAAAGCACGGTCTGCGTTCATCATTTGAATTTGCGAGAGGCACGCCCCAGCTCCATATCACAGAGGCGTCCACATGAAGCCCCCTTGAGAACATCCGGTCTGTAGTCAGGAACCCAATACACTGGTGTAATGCTTCTTTCAATCATCGAAGCATTTGACATTCGAGTCCCCCACTGGATAGTTTTTTCACCTGTCCGACACGACAACGCTTACTATGTGAACAATGGTATGTGCCTCCTAAAACGTAACCAGCCTCGAAATTGGCGTAAATGTTTCACTAGCGTGCGAACGGAAAGTCCCCGAGCACCTTTATATCTCGATAAGGGAGAGAATCCCTGTGTGATACGTGGATGGCAAAAAATTCCAACTCTGTTCGACAAGCGGTTACTCGTGCAAATTTATACCCGTTCCTTCCAACCGCTGATAGAACCATTACCCAACGTGACAGAGTTTCTTCAAAGTGTTTTTCGAAATGAAATATCGTCTATATATACATAAACGTTAGACAGGTAAGTTCCTCTAAAGCCACATGCATACCACGCTGAAAAGTGGCAGGGCCTTTTACACCGAAGGCCATTTTAAATATCGTACTGGGCAAAGGGGTAAAAAGCCGCTTTCAACACTTACTCAGGTCCATTGAAATCCTGATAATACCCCGACCAAGATCTATGGTAGAAAAGATTGTTCCCATGGATATTATAAACCGGTATCGATTAGGTTTGGCAAGGGACAGAGTCAGTCATATACGTCGACAGCCGTTAAGCTTCCGGTTAAATCAATGCATAACGCAATTTCCATCAGGGCTTTCAACACGGGACCACGGAGCCGACATAAGGGAGCTGCGGGTCGTATGAATCTTTTCAGCAACCCGACATTGCTGTTCCGATTTCTCGGCCAACGACCCGAAAATCCGCGAACTGGTAATCGAGACAGCCTTGGCTCCAACCCAAGCGGGAGTAATGTAGCGACCCTCAGCGTCATGGTCACCAAAGCTCAAATGCTTTTGGCGCCTCATAAGCAGGCAATACAGAGCTTGAGTTTTTGTAGTAAAATTGATAGGCAACTCATGCCAACAAAAAAGTCCTTTAGCTAATTTTCAGGTGTCCAAGAGTATTTATGTCTTCACCTCTCTTCACTGCTAAGTTCGGGGAATGTCGTAAAGGCTATGCTTAACATATAGGGCAAACTGCCCTCCTCCGCAAGACTTATCTGGCCCAATACAGTCCGTTACTAATAGACTGTATTTTTTCGGAAGATGTTCATACATGCCAATTTCCGCATGAATTTATGTCACGACCCTGATATGGAAAAATACTCACCAGCACCCACCCTGAAAACACCCACCAAACGAATGGAACAGCAGCGTGAGTTATTTGAATTACCCGTAACCTCAACCATTTTGCAAGAAAAATCTTTTTGTAAAACTATACACATTTAAAAAAGCATTGACCCACTTTCATCGTAGCACTACTAAAAGCCCTCAGCTGTCGATGTAATTGAACTGTCCAAGTGGAGGTCTGAAGAATTATTGTCCCTCAGCGCAACGGCTCCTAAAACCATCCATTCTAACAAAGCTTCCTCAGGGAGAACTAGGATTTGAAGGGGCTTAGTGAAAAAACTACTACTAGGTGAAGAAAAAGGAAACTTCAACGTAATATTCCATCGGATCCTATGTATCTCTTATAAACCCACTCGACGGCCTTTATTCCTACGTCCGACGAAAGCCCAGGAATATTTTTAACACTGATATAGGTACTCCAACCCATCAAGTCATTCCGGCCCGCGTCTAAAACAGTCGTATGGAGCCAGACCTATTAGGGTTTAAATGCAACTTGAATTATTACGGATCGTGATGCTTCGCGCAAGTTACCCGCACTCGCAATCACTCTCATGTACAGGCCCCGATTGTTTTTCATCGGCGTTTACTACATTAGTCATAAGAGGAGTACTTATTTTTGACCTATCGATGGATAACGGAACCATTCTCGTTCTTGCCTCCCCCGACGTTCATCCTCCGAGGCCGTTGGTTAAACGGCTGTGTTGATTGGTGGTGGTGTTTAAACACCGCCATCCAGAATGCTTCTTCCCGGATATACGTTTCCACCGCACCTAATCACACATATTTGTATGTGGAGGAGCAGATACATCGCTTGAGCAACCAACCTTTGGGGATATTAGTATTGTATTCCGTCCTATATAACTTTTTTTAATCAGCACCTGTACGACATAGTCTTGATTTTCAGATATCTAAGCGGGTCTTCGGCATTACAATACACCCTATCCGGGGTTGCCATGGCTAAAAAGGGCATTCGCACTCCCCGTCTATTGGTGAACTCCGTGCGAATTAATGACCCCTACACGCAAACTTCCTATTCCCTCTCCTACAGTACTGAAACCCCAGGTAATTTATAACAACTTTCATACACATGACCGATTTTCACGAACTACAAATAATGTTTCCTTTTCGTCCTATAAAACGAGGAATCTTCCCAATCATATACTCTGGACCATTATTGACGGCGGTGAACTACAAGTACTCCGATTAAGACCTACTACCTGACATTTCCTTGAGGAGAACGGATAGCTACTTTTGGACCACACTTTGGTATGGTTATAGGGCGGTTCTTTTGAATTATATACATCCGTTTGTTTTTTCAAAATACGACTGGAAGTACTGTCGCTATCGTATATAACGAAATCGTCGGTACCCTATCGTGGATGTTTCAACGTTCTTTCGTTCTCTATTCACCAGAGTGGACTGCGGAATTTGAACTCAGTCATACGCTCCATGAATCCGCGGAAACTTACGATTTTTTCCCAAGGAGTTCTCCCAATACCGTCTAACTCCTGCATCTTTATATACTCCCTTACAGTTTGTTCTATGTGAGGAGGTAGACTGCATAAAAACGCTATTCGAAGCGAGTCATGTTCCCACATATCGAAACCAGGATGGGCTTTTCGAGCTAATCTCTCTAATCGAAGGGCATACATACGTATGCTCTCCCCGCGATTACGGTGTGCCGCATAATAAGCCTGCAGTCTATATTCCTTTTTTAATCGTTCCTCATCATGATACCATTCGATTAAGGTATCTCGGACAGAGAAATAATTTCTGTCTTCTTTAGTTATTAATTAAGGAATTTACCTTCTAATTGTCTACCCAGCAATCGCAACCATTGCTGGGGTGCGTTTGGATAATGCAGGCTACAGTAAGCCTCAAAATCACCCAAATACAATAAGAGGTCTTGTTCAGCCTCATATTTAAACTTTCCGGGATCGACGACCTTCAACCGTTGTGAATTTTTAAGTAACTGAGTAAGCATCGCGATTGCTTCAGTTAACAGGTCTATGTGTTGTTTTATCTGTCTACCGGTATAGACAGACTCGTCATAATCAGAACGTCTATAGGACGTCAATGTTTGCGGCTGAAGTAACGGCCTATAGGGTTGTGTGGTGGCGCACCTTGTGATCATTGGATCCATTATTGGGATTTTTAATACGAACGGGCCCCCGTGGTCGACTATATTATACGTTGTGAGGGGAAGCGTGACTCCACTCTCCCCTGAATCAAACGGGGGATAATATACTTGTTGCCAAGATTACCTGTGGCACACAAGGACACCTTGGTTCGCATGGTAAATGGGGTAATATGACCTTTCGATCATAATGGTCAGAACTCATTCCGTGTGGTCGAGGTAGTTTTTGAAATTAAACTTCGGATGATAACGATTGTGAGCGGAAGGCTCTACACGTATGATCCGATCTTAAGTGGATGAGCAGCCAGATAATAACTTGGCTCATCAAGCAGAAGAATGTTTTGGGTCCCCCCCTTAAAGTTTTTGGGCCCCCCCTTTGGCATCGGACCATCCTTGGACAATTGTTTACGCTAAATCCGAGTAAGTTTTCGGTTGTCCCTTGTAAATCGAGACACAAGTCATTTACAAGGGCATAGGTATGACATTCAATCATCAATCCCTACGTAAAAAGGGTTATTGAATGCATCTAACTTAACTTATCATCAATCATCATACTCTCCTTATATAACGATCAGAGTACGCCTTCCGGCTTATCTCTTCTCGTATATTTGTACGTAGTGCTGGGCCCGGTTAACATGACATCATTACCATCGATTTAATGAGCCAGAGTAGTGACAGTCCTGTCTGTCGATCCTCCAATCGAGTTCGATTTGGGGATCAGGATGAGCATTCGAGCCATGTTGAAATAATAATTTAATAAAGCGGTCGCAAAAAAAGCGATAGAATGCGATAAGGGAATACAATTGAGAAAAGAACCCGCATACAACAAACGTAAGGAAAAGCTGGAAGAATATTGTGAACAATACAATCAGGCGCAACTGGCGAAAGAGAACACAAGGTCCTAGTCGGGCGCCACAAATAATGGTTAGTATGTAACGGAAGCGTACGACGAAAAATATATAATTAGCCGCTCCCTGCGTAGATCAAATTGTAATAGGGTAACTAATTAATAAAGTACAGTCGTAAATTAAGGTAATTTCGCAAACAAATTACCTACCTTTTTGCTTCCTTAGGAAACGAGACGCAGAATGAATCTCTCTCTGTGTCCTCTGCGTCTGACCTCAACCATAAGTGAAGAGGCGAACGGCAGCTGTCCACATCATGTCTGAGCATAAGGCCATTTCAGGGAGGTATATGAGGAGGACCCTGATATCCCACCACCAGAAGAGCCTTCGATCGTGTCTACGTAGTTTTACTTAAATTCGAACACGAGGCGATACCATTAATACCTTAGCGAGTAAAAAAGTGAAAGAGGGTGTTTCCGTAACTGTTTTTAACCCGATAGAGAATTTAAAGAAAGAATTATTTACAACACCCACAAACACGAAGTAGAAGTGTGTGAATTAAAAACAAAACGACGATAACGAAAATATACTGTTTCGGAATTAAGGAATTAGTAAATAGAAAACAGTGAGACTTAAAGTCTAACACTGAGTATGAAAGTAAAATAGAATGTTAATGGACATTAAAGTCCAGAACAGAGTAAATATCATAAATATAAACAAAGAACTTATCATAAAATATACTACGAAGGTAATTAGTTCCTTCGTTTAGCTAAAAGTAAACGTTAAATTCTGACTGTGTTATTTATAAATATTATGTAAGAATCAGTCCTATCTGAATGTTAACAATTTATCCCCTTGCAAGGTAAATGTAGTTATCTAGTGATCAGAAGTGGAGATACCAGAAACAGACACAGAAGAAGAAGGAAAGTTAGAGCAGAAGCAGAGATTGGGGATTTTCTGATAAGCCCGGATACGAGACTTCTTATACAGTCGCGGATCGGAATTCTCACTAAGCCTGGGATTAGGATTCTTATAGATGGAACACAACACAGACCAGCTATGGACCCCTGTTGAAATAATAAATCAGAACCTAGAAATCATTATCTTATTTTAAATAACTTAATTAATGGTCAGACAGATTAAACCTTGAATTGAATAAATTGGTCTTAATAGGGACCTTCCATGACAATTCCCAAGGAAGTGAACCTCAAGAGCTTCTATTTCTGTGATGACAGATTTGGACGTCTGTAACGTATTTACATTATGTATTAAGAGACATAGTTAATTTACCCATTAGATAAGTTAACGAATTAAGTGAATTATTAAATTACATTATTTATGCGATTTGTAAATAAGAAGAATTTAAAGAAGGAATTAAATTAAGCACCCACCTGATAATCTCAATAATAATAATTGAGTCCGGTGGTGGAATCGTCAATTTGAAAACTGCTTACTTGTCTTGTTATTAACTGAATATACTAATTTAATATCTCATCTAAAATAACTAAATGAATAACCTTGGAGATGAGATATAAGAACAAAAGCAGTTATGATACGACAAAATAAGACTTAACAAATCTAGAAATATAAAACGGATTAGTATATGAATTAACGGTTAAAATGTCTGATAAATGAAGATAAACGAAAGAATATTTCATCACTTAACTTACTTTGAATTATCTGACGCGATGGGCTTAGCGAGTACCACCAGACGACCCGCCTAACATATACATATATAATATAGTATATGTTATGGTATATATATAAATATATATACTAAATATATAATATATATAAATATATGAATATAAATATCATATATATTATTAAGTATATAAGACTAATAACGCACTCGCTGCGGCAGGAAGGGTGAGTCACCGTCTCTGCATACGAGAGGACGCGGTTCAAATCCTCGCGTAGCAGTTGGGTTCTATCTACCTGGTGGCAAGAAGTAAAACTTACTCGAACACTGTGGTGGCGCTGGTTTGTGATAGCCGGCCTAAAAGTTCGATTTCCGTGGTCCCCCGTGTTACCTCCTGCATAGGGGATAAAGCACGTTAAAGTATAGTTTTATAAAAATATAATATATAGTATTATTATATAATATATATATAATATATATATGTATATATACTATATATCGGACAATATATACGATAATACTAAAAGTGATGAGTACTATAATTACAAGAAGGAAAAGGCTGGGAGAGAGAGTAATAGGTGGATGTAAGAATGTGAGGGGGATAAACGAGGATTTGAAAGGTTAAGGCAAGTTGGGTTAAGTTTGAAGAAAAAAGTTAGTGCTAGGGATAACAGAAACTAAAGTGAAGGGAAAGAAGGAGGGGGATTTGAAACAATACAGGGTTATATCAGGCGAACGAGAGGAGGGCGAGGACGTGGTGGGAAGGATAGAGGAAAGAAGTGTGGAATAAGGAGGTGGTGTAGTCAGGTGATTCGAGGATAAGGTGGGTGAGTGAACATTTGGGGGGAAATGGTGGTTTATATCCATAAGCACCAGAAGGAGCGGGAGGAAGGAAGAGAAGAAAGATTCTGGAGTGAGAAGAGTGAGTGTGGAAAGATTTGGGAAATATAAGTGTGTCTATTGGGAAGATGTTGAATGCAGAGTGGAAGAGGGTGGAAGAATAAAGACCATTTGGGGTAGGAGAGAATGTCAATGAAAAAAGCGTAGAGTTGTTGTGTTGAAAGAAGAATATAGTGGGAATACTTGGTTCAAAAGAGTGAGAATCATAAGTATACTTGAAGAGGAGATATCGCGGGAGGGCGTACGGATTAATTTTGTAAAGGGTAAGGATAGAGCAGAATTGCCTAAGAGTAAATGTATTAGAGGCGGGGGAGGGATATCGGATCACTATTTGTGAAATAAGAGGAATAGTGTTAAATAGTTGATTGGAAGGGAAAGAGAAAAAGGAGAGATTGACGTGATAAAAGGTGGAAAATTGAGAATAGTGGTGGGAGTGTAGGAGACGATGAGGATAGGGGAGAGACTGAAGGACATGGAATTTAGAATGTGACACCCAGGAGAAAATTCGCAGATGGAAGAGGCTAGAAGGGTATCTGGATAAAGGGGGGGTGCAAGCAGAAGGAAAGGAGTGAATGGTGGAAGTGAGGTGAAGGTGGTGAAAAAGAAAAAGGAGGCGTATGTGAAGTGGTAGGAGAGAGGAAAGCTGGAGGAATATAGAAGGGTTAGATGTTCTATGCGGTGGACAAGAAGAAGAAGAAGATCAAAGAGGGTGTGGAAAAGTGACGGAAAATTTTGAATCGGGCAGTAAGATGTTCTGGAAAGACGTAAATAAAAAAAGGAGAAAGGAGCGGTTGGGGAGGGGATTAAGGGAGGAGATGGGGAGTGGATAGTAGGAGAGGAACAGGGTGAGGAAAAGTGGGTGGAGTATTTAGTGGATTATTGAAATGAAGGGGTGGTGAGGGGAGGAAGATTGCAAAGAGTGAGGTGGGAAGGAAGGGGGAGGAGGGGGAGGATAAAACAATGGAGGAAATATTAGGGCCTGAATAAAGAAGAAAAAGGGAAGTCGCAGGTCGGATGGTTAGAAATGGAAATAGTTGCACGAACGGGAGGTATAGGGTGAGAATGCTATAGTATAATATATGTTGGGAGTGTGAGGCACCACAGAGGGAGAGGTTGTTGTCCCCGTATGAAGGGACAGGGGATAGGATGGAATGTGGAATTATAGAGGTATATGTCTTTCAAGTGTGGTAGGGAAAGTGTAGGAGAATCTGATTGAGAGTGAGAGTTAACGGAGGGGAGAATGGGGAAGAACAAGGAGGTAGGGAGGGAAGAAGGTGTGTGGATCAAGTGTTACACTAAAGACTGGAAGTAAAAGTATAGGAGAGGAAGAGGGAAAGTGATGGGTTTTAGATTAGAGAAAGCATTATGAGTAAGAGGGGGGAATTGTGGAGGGTGTTGAGGAAAGAATGGCGTGGGGACAAAATAAGGTAAGGTATTGAGGCGCTTTTATAGAATAGTAAGAGGTGTGAGAGGTTAGGGAGGGAGAGTGAGAATGTTGGGTGAGAGAGAGGCCGGTTGTAATGTCGCCCGGCTTTCAATTTGTTTATGGAGAGTGGTTGCAGAGGAAGGTGAGGGAGGGGAGGGGGGTTGGAATTGATGAATGGGAATGGAAGTGAACATAATACTGTTTGCGGACGATACTGCCCTTGGTGGCGAAGAGTGGAAGGGCTGAGGTATTTGGTGAGGAGTTTGAGAGAATGTGTGGGCAAAAGGGGCTTAAAATAAATGCCAGAATGAGTAAAGTGTTAGTTTGAGGAGGAGGAACGAGAGGAGGGGAGGGTCCAGAGCTTAGAGTAGGGGTGTATGTATTGGAAGAATAAAGTATTTTAGATATTAGGGATGGACTGTGGATAGGGGGAGGAATGAAGAGGAGTAGAACATAGATAGGAGAAAGGAAAGGGCTTTGAGTGGTCTGAGAGAATAATGGGGGGGGATTATCACAGAAAGTTAAGATAAGCGTTGTGAAAAAATTGTGTACCACGGGTATGGTGTGAAAACGTGGGGTTGTAATGCCAGGTCCAGAGAAGGTGTTGGAGTATTGAGATGAAGTTGAGAGCGTTTTGTGGTTAGCAGAAGGTAGAGATTAGGAATAGGGTGTGAGGAGAGAGTAATTGAGGAAGGTTTGGCAGGCAGAAGGGAATTGTTAATGGTATGTGGCATCTAAGTGAGAATGAAGAAACAAGAGAGTGCTAGGAAGAGTTTGGGAGGCGGAGGGATAGGAAGGAGCAGGGAAGGGGGAACAAAAGGAGGTGGTGACTGAATAAGGAAGATGCTGGACGAGAGGAGGATGAGAGAAGTAGGTAGGTGTGCGAGAAGATAGAGTGGGGTGGAGGAGGTGGGTGAGGGCGAGATAAGGAAGTGTGCAGGAAGAGAGCTGTACTTACCACTAACTGCACCCTCAACGGGAAAGTGTAATAGAATAATATATAATAATAAAATATTAATAATAAATATATAATACTGACAAGAATATAACTTATATATATATTAATATATATATATACTATATATATAAATAATTATTAAATAATATTATTAATATAATATACTAATATTATAATATACATAGACTTGTTTAAACGAACATTTATGCATTGCATATAATTGAAGTGAAGGACCGAACCTAAATATTTTCAGAATATTCGTATAGACAATAAACATATAAATAGATGCAGTAACAGTGTCAACGTTGGAACTTATTTGTATGTGTGTGTGGGATACATGCTATTCTAGACACATTTCCACCAAAGATTGCGAAGGAACCAAGTATTGGATAGCGTACAGGCTCTACTTGGTATGCCTGAGTAAGATAAGCACTTGGCACCTCAATTATGTGGAAGTTGTAAAACACCTAAATAGGTATGGCTAAGAGGAACAAGAAAGGCAATGCCTTTGGCTATTCCCATAATATGGCGAGAGCCAATGAATCACTATGATGATTGCTACTGAGGAAGGAGTATTACAGAATAGAGAAAAGGATTGAAGTTAATCTTTTTCACAAACAGATATTCCCTCATCCCGAGCCCCATCTCATTAATGAAACCTACGCCTAATACTCACCACCGCTTATTAAGTCAGAATTGTTTCGTACTGACAATCATACATATAAAAGAAGAAACGTATGTTCTACAAATATATGCAGCAGCTTATATATATACACATTTAGCATAAGCGATGTCAGTGCAGAGGGTATAATAATATAATATAATATATATATATATATATATTATATTAATATATATAGTATAATATATATAATATGAATAGTATAAAATATCAAATATTAAAGAAAATAAATAAAATAATTATTATATAAAGTAGTAGTATTTAGCATAAAATCAAGTTTATTATACTGTCCTCATTGTAAGACATGTGTTTTAAAAAATATCCTTAATCTTAAATGTAGGAAAAGATGAGCATAATTAATGATGCCTGATTGTGTTCCGTAAATGTGGTTCTGGATTTTTAGAAAATTGTAAAGATCCAAATGGCAAAACAGCTGATAAAAATGCTCATATGGTTATTAAAAAAATGTTACCGTTATGTGTCATTAAAGGTGCGTAATTTACACCGCATTTGAACTTTTTTCGAAAGAAGGTTAAGGATGTAACGGGAAAGAAGCAGTGTTGGATAGTTAACCAGGACATTCACAATGGATCCGATACCAGGGACGTTGGATAGTGCCATGATGGATGATTATATGTAGGATGTGTGGTTTTGATTTGAGAAACCAAATCGATCCACAAAGCACTTTTAATCAAAGTAGCAGGTTTTATAAGGCAATTAAAGCGTTTCACTTATATTTGCGGGATATATATTGTATTCTTATTAAGTAAAAAAAGTCTTTTAAGTCTGTCATAAAAATTAAACCTTCAAAATAAAAATTGTAATAAGTACCCTGTAAGCTCATTAAAAAACCATAAAAATGCCAAAAACTGAAATATTACAAACCTCCAAGTACGATGATAGAAAAAAATACGTCATATTCTGTGTTCAGCGTAAATAATATATCGAGTCAAAAATAAAAATAAAACAGAAACATTTTGGTTACTAGTGGATTATTGAATCTAAAAGTTTCTAAATTCTTCACCCAAAAAGTAAAAAGTACCGGCTAAGTATCGGCCCTAGTAACCATACCGATACCAAAAAATGACCGATACTATACTATAAATTTAATTATACTATATTATTATTATTATAATATATTATTATTGATTATTATTATTATTATATATTTATTACTATTATTATTATTATTATAATTATTATATATTATTATATTATTAATATATTATTGTATTGTTATTATTAATTTATTATTATATTATTATCTTCCTTTTTTCCCAAGACTGGGGGTAAGAGTGCGTAACATGCATCGAAAAGGATTAGTAGAAGAATATGCCACAAAGTCGAAAAAGAAAGCCCAGCCTTCCACCCCCCCTTTATACCTATTAGTGAAGACTCGTCGCAGTCAGAAAATCGACCTAATGAGCTTCACGGGACCGCAACAACCCTCACTATGGCATACGTCAAGTGTAGGATTCATCCCTGGCCAGGTGGACAACCCATACCCCTCATAGAAACCTCATAACTCCCTATTCATGCTACCTTCTTCTCGCCTCTGAATTCACATTCTTCCTCCTAAAAGACATTCGTTACTGACTTAATCCCTGTTCTTCGATCTCACCAGCCGTCGATTCCGAACACCACGCACTAACATCCGCTTAACCCACGACGTCATTCATGCCTTTTCCACATGACAACACCATCTCAACGTACTTTCATTGATCCGATGCTTTACCCCTTTCTCACACCACATCACTCTCCAAATACGTTCATTCTACATTTATTAATCTTGTCACAACCTGACACCCCCTAGATTGTCCTCTGAGCACATTGAACTGAGATATATACCTCTTATCAGCTCAAGCTCACTTACTAATAGCCATAACACAGGTAACAACATACCCAATCATGCAAGACCGATGTAGACTCTGCATCATCCATTTTTTTTCATCCAACATAGGTATATACTAAATAAACTCAGACACTTGTTCAGCTGCTAACCATCTAACATAACTCACACGAAGACTGTCCACAACTCAACGAACGCAAAACCTTACTCTTATCGTAGCGTTATACCTTGTCAAACCCCTCCTATGCTACACACCCTGCCAAAATCCCTCTACCAATCCTCTCAAACTCTCTTCAGATTCACCACATAAAACCAAATCATCCGCATATAATAGGTAGTGCGCTCTCCATTCCCCTCCATTCTCCATCATTCTAACATCATTTCCTGACACCCCCATCTCTAATTCTTTCAATTACCTCGTCCAATTACAAATGAATAACTAAGGGACATTATATATCTGCTCACTGCGCTTTAATATAAACCAATGACTTTTGACACCATTTATTCTTACACACACTTCACTATCGTCATACATACAATCATTATCATTATTATTAATTATTCTTATCCAGTTCATCTTACCCGTCCCTTCCCCAGTTTAAGTCCCTTCTCCTCCGTTTTCTGTACATACTACCCTACGTATTCTTGTTCTCTCTTCTGAGGGTCTCCTCATTCCCCTGATCCTGGTACTACCTGCTGTTGCCTGTTTTTGTCATATGTCCATCTTGCCCTCCTTCCTACGTGTATGAGGGCACAGGTTACAAACCGGATATTCTCTCCTTTATCCCGGCCGCCTATTGTAGGGGACCCGAACCTTCCTAACCAGTGAAGAGGCTGTCCTGCACTTGGGCGTATAATCTTGGGCTTCGCTTCTTATCCGTGTGGTGCACTCCCATTATTTTAAATCTTCGGGACTGGACGCGGGGTTCCGGGGAGCTTTCCCGAGGCCACACCCACGGCCCACCCTACGGGGTGGGGTTTATAGGGGGTGGTTTTATGCTGTGGTCCTTTGATGGGTGCTGTTTCGCTCCCGGGATTTATGTTTATATTCATCATTTGTGGTACTGTATTTGTTTTTTTTTTTTGTTTTTTATTATTATTGCAGAGATGTTTTCCAGAAGTATTTCTTATGTGGAAAACTAAAAAAAGATAAACGTTTTCAAGAAAGGCTGAAATCACCATCTGTCGGTCCCCCAACCCGACACCTCCCTGGCCGTTTCCAGACCAGCGACCAGTAGGGGCTTTGATGGCCTTGTTTATTAAATGGTTGGTACTGCACCACCAACCTCAATAGTCCTCCATTCCTGTCCCGTTTCAAGGACTACCCCGTCTAGACCAGATGAGGCTGTTGTGGTTTCTAAGAATACCCTTATCTCTCAAACCTTACGTCAGCCATTCCAAGAGCCCCTGTGTCAGCAGGGTTTCATTCCTAAACGCCAGAATAAACCAACTCCCACGATCGCTTTCTCCGACCCCCTACAGGGGTCCCATCTGCTTCCTACCCTTTGGCTTCTATTATTTCGGCGATATCTCGTCATGACTGCATACGCCAGCCTTACTTGAATTTATACTTTGGAAGCTGCTCTTCCCCAAGCCCTACGGGCCACAGGCTACACCAATGAGGAACGTTTCCATCTTGGTTCGTGCTGCCTCTTGTACTTGAAGCAACGCACTTCCCTATCCATCTGGGAAAATTCACCAGTCCTTTCTGAAGCCACCCCCGGGCGGTGTTTGTAACGTCCAGAGGTGCCATGCACCGGAGTTCTGTTTCCGATGCTTTAATTGACGCTAATCCTTACCTAATTTACGAAGATCACCACATTATATCACCGGCGTTTATCGGTTTTCCCTCCGCGTGGAGAACCCCTACGACAGCCTAGATGTTTTGCGCCTACTCTGGTAACGCTGCTCCATCCCGGGGTAAAACTTTTGGGTTTTGCCAGCAGCTGCAGTTCGGCCTTGTAATGCGCCGAGATGATGTTTTAAATTACCCATAAGTTTTACCCCAAATGTTGATGGGTGCTCCCAGACCCGCCTGTCCGTGTGGAAGGTCTCACCCAGAGAACTGTGACAAAATCCCTCCATGTTGAAACAAGGGCCACCTAAGTCTCTATCTACTGTCTGGCCCCTTCTTTGTCTTGGAATCCTGAAGCAGTGCGCCATTCGCAATTATGGCCGTTGAAGAGAGACTACGCGGGTAGAAGGAGATGCCGGCCATCTTCCTCTTTCTGCTGCGGCATCGTCACCTCTCCATCTGTGAGTTTTGCCCCTGCCGTTGCCCATCGCCTTACGTGCGTTGTCCGGAACTTGTTGTTCGCTTTCACGTTCGAGCCGTTCGGCCTTCCGTGCCCGGTTAACGATCATCTGATTTGGTGGACCATAATGGACAATTGATCGCCAACTTTCCTGCATGGTCGCCGAACCCATAGATGGATTTCTTCGCCGCCGACACAGACGACCCTCTATATGTTTCCTCCACCTTGCCAAAGAGTCCATGCAGCTCTGGGAATCCCAGTTACTGCGTATGGTTTCCGCTGGGGTCGATGGCAAGCATCCCGATAATGTCCTCGTCGGAACCACCTACCTGTAAGTCGCGGTTGGGAAAGGTCCGTCCGGGTTGGTTCCAGGCGAACTACTCGCTTGCTTGCTCAGGCACGGACTTGCCAGAAAAAAGAACCCCGTTTGAACTGGACCTGTCTCTTCCTGCCAAAACGGGCTCGCCGCGCTGACAAACCGCGTGGCCAATCTAGGACCAGTGATCCAACCTCTGCCCGTTCTGATCATTGTTACTCACGCCGCCTAAGCCCGCTTCGCTTCTACATTATTCAAGCGATTCTGAAACTTTTTCAGATGCCACTATGGACTCTTCGGACTACTCTTCTTCCGTTAGAGTGTCACGGGGTGACTGGGGTCCCGCCCAAGGGGAGGTCCGAGGAGGTATCGATTGAAACCTCGCCCACCCACAGTCTTCCTTCGGGTAGACGTGGTGCAGCCTAGATATGTGTTGAGGGTGGGTTGGCTGCTGGTAGCCGCTGGAGAAAGGAGTTTTCTTCCCTCCCTGTCTCTTCCCCTACGCCCCCTTTGGCTTATGATCCGTCGACTGAGCCATCTGGCTCTACTCGGGCGCGGATTACTTCTGAGATTTTGACTGCTGACACCACCCACTTGTCTTCCGATGTGTCTCCTCTCACTCACGCCGACACCATTCCTACTTGTACTCCACTTCCATCTTCTCCAGCCTCTGTTAAGGCACCTCCTGGAGGGATACCGCCCCCTTCCCAGACTGCTAAGAAGTCTGGCAGGGGTGCGCCAGCTGGGAGGAATGTTCGAATTGTGGAGTGTGACTTGTCGCGCCTCTTTGGCGAGCCCCCTCCTAATGTGGCCAGGAACCACCCCTCTCGTAAGCAGGGGAGTCCACACATATTCCTGCTGCATGATCTTCCTCTCCCCCCGGGGTTTGAAGTTTCTGTCGGTGGGTCGTCCGACGTCTCCCGGGACCATCAGAGTATCCTCTGAGAAGACTGCCAAATCCCAAAACATCGTGACTATTGTCACGGATCGCCCTGACCATTGATTGTCTCCTTTCTATGGCGTTTCATCCAATGGAACTGTCGCGTATATTTTGCTAATTACGAAAACTAAAGGTTGCCTTGATGCTCATCGAAAGCAATGACTGTTTGTTTCAAAAAGTCCTCGGAAACCCCCATTATTGGATCTTAGAGACCTCTTATTCCCTTAATCGTGGAGCCAGCAACAGAGGTGCGGCAGCTATCCTCTTTACGGGTCTGTCCCATTTCCTTGTTCCACTGCTTCATGCCATGGCGGCTCGCATCCCATCCGATGCCACCGCTTGCTGTGTTCAGATACCTCGCGCCAGCTGTATTATATACCAGGACTTCGCCGTTTTTCGTCTCCTTCGCCGCTCCTCGGTGACTTTTAATCTCCGCCATCCTTCCTTTTGTGGGGTGACTCTATTCACGTATCCAGTAGATTGGTTATCTAGTATTTTGCAGAATTTCTCAATGGGATGAATTTATTAGCAATCAAAGCTTTTTTTGAACGTTTGATTGCACTACTTCCTTTGTTGACGTCTCGTTCTGTTCCATCTCTTCTTTAGTTGATTTCGGATCACTCTGTGGTTGTGATCGCTCCAACCGTGATACCATCTTTCAAACCAAATCCGCAGCAGTTGCATTAATCTGGCTGGCGCAGCGGCCAGAACAGTTGGTCCTCCTTTCGCCAGGCCACTTACCTTCCTCTTTCCTGCTACTGCTGACCGATCTCCGGCGATGTTTTCACTTGCACCAGGAAGTAAATCAACTGAGCGGCAACGGGCACTCCCTTCTTCCACCTTCTGTTTAAAGCTTTGGCGTCGCCCCCGGCGTATTAATCGCAGTAAGCGGAAACAGTTTTTTCGCACCCTGCGGGCACCCGGCTAATTCTTCACTACGCCTGTATCATCGGTCCTTAAAAAGGTGCCACGAAAACACCATGCAGATCCGCCTATTATCCTTGTTTACGGGCCGCATACCTCTGATGTCATCTCTGCTCCGGGCCGTGGCGGACGAGTTAGGTTATCGCCACGCGTCCTGCTCCAGCAGGTCCCAATATTCCTGAACAACACCTGGAACTTTCCTGGCCTGCCTGCGGTGGATTTTCCGGATCACTTTCTGTTTCACCTGGAAGGCCTTCCTTTGTGGGTATTCACCAGGCAGGTTCCCACGTGAACGCCACTCAAACTTTAACATAAGGATGGTGCGCCTGGCCCTGACATCTCTTTCCAGACTCCGGCATGCTCATCGCTGCCTGCCTTCCTTCTTGGCTTGCTGTGCAATAGAATGTGGGTGGAGGTCTTCCCTCCTGTTTAGTCTCTATGCTCTTGTCCCATTCCCAAACCTGGAAAGGATCCGACTTCTTCCGATAACCATCGCCCTATTTAATTAACCTGCAATACATGTAAGCTCATGGAGAGACTGGTGATTTTCCATCTTGTTCCCACGTGATAGAAACTCCATGCAATTTCGGACTATCAATTTGGTTTTCGTCGCAATCGCTCTTCCCAGAATCCTCTCCTTCGGTTAGATCATGACGTTCGTGAGTCATTTTCTTCAAACAAAATGACCTTGACCGTTTTCTTTGACCTCGAAAGGGCGTATGATAGCACTTGGAGGTTGTGGGTTTTGCGGAACCTTCGTTCCCTGGGCCTTCGGGCAACTTCCCCTCTTCCTTTAGTTATTGATGTCGGATCATTCGTTTCAGGTCCGTTGTGGTACCACTCTGTCGAGGCGTTTTGTCCTGGACAAAGGGGTGCCGCAGGGCAGTGTACTGAGCGTGTTGTTTTCAGCCAGGTTTCAATGGGTGATGTCGATTCATTCGGCCGCGTGCGCTGCTCCATCTATGTTGATCTTGCCTGTACCTCTCTGGAGCTAAACTTCCTTGTATGGTTGTGTAGCTCGCCATCGATGCAGGTTTCCTCCTGAAGTTGTTAGCGTGGCTTTATTTCTCCACATCCGAAACTACATCTGCGTCTTTTTCGAAAAAATCTCTTTACCTCGTCAATAGGGGTCGGCTCCTGTTTACGCTTCTATGACCCCTATCCGTGTGGAGCCGACGGTGAGGTTCCTGGGTCTGCTGCTCGATGAGCGCCTCACGTACTTCCTCATATTACTCCTCAAAGCCTTGCCGCCCGTTCCTTGGATCGCTTTTTTGGCACCTCACCTTCGCGCAGTAGAAAAAGCCCATACTCCACCTTTATATCCATGCTGGTTCAGTTATATCTATGGGCAGACCTTCCAGCCCTACCTCCGTCTTCTTGACCCCATTCAGACCGAAGGTCTGCGAATTGCCACGAGAGCATTCCGTTCCTCTCCGAGAGAAAGCCTGAAGGTGGAGGCAGGGGTGATGCCCCTATACCTGCAGAGGGAGCAGCTCAGGTGCTCACTGTTCATCCGCTTTCATGTTCATACCTCGTCAGCCTTGACATCTATAATAGAGCGCGTCCGTCACAATCCTTCTTATTGGCCCTTTGCTGGGGTTGTTACTTCCATATTCGCTTTCCTCGACCTTCTTCAGCCTGTGGTCATGTACTTTGATTTTACCTCTACCCTTTCAGTCAGTCTCCAGTCTTGGAGTAAGTCGGAGGCACACCCAGTGTAGTTAAGAGATTCCTTTGTCTCACGCGGAGGTCCGTAGAGACTATTGCGGTTTATACCGATGGTTCCAAGACGGAGGGAGTGCTGGGAGCTTCAGCTGCGTTTACGGACATCGCTGTATCCCACTCCTTTCCACCGTATTTGTCTGTTTTTTCAGCAGAACTGGCAGCGATGTCCATGGAGGTGAACAGAATCAGTGCCTCCATCCGTGAAGGTAACTATACCATCTTTTCCGATTCTCGAAGCGCTTTCCAGGCGTTGCTGTGCCATTCAACAGTCCCTCTGCTTGTTGCCTGCGCTGAACCACAACATGGGTTCTGTTGGGCTCCCATGTGGGTGTTCCTGGTAGAGAACAGGCCGATGGGGAGGCCAAGCGGGCCGCTACCCACGAGGTGTCGTTGCCCAATACCTTCCTCCTGCTGTGCGCTTGGGCCATTTCCCTGATACAGATTTCTCCATCTCATTACGTCGGGGTTTCCTCTCTGGCTGACAATCATGTTGGGCGGAGGATGCTCTGCTCGTGGCGCCAGACTTGGGAACGTCAAACCCGTCATTGGCCGGTGATCTTAATCTAGTAGGAGTCGCCGCCTCCTGGAAGTGGTCCTGGCTCGATTGCGTCTGAGTCATACCAATCTCACTTATGTCGCAGGGGGATCCCCCGACCTGTCCGTTTTGCTCCTCCAATTGTCCTCTCACAGTCGTTCATCTTTGTGGATTGTGTGGCCATCTCGACCTTTAAAAGCAAGTTCTTCCCTGACGTGCCAACTATACCTTTTCAGTGCATCTTATCCGAATCATCTCACTTTCGAAGTGATCGCGTTTTTGTCTTCCTATTGGAACTGAGCATCTTGTATAAGATCTAACCATCTCCGCCTTGTTCCTATTTCGTTCGTTAGGGTTTCCCTGTCGATTTGGATTCATCCGGTATAGCGTCTTTTGTGGAGGTCCCTGCACATCCAAAAAAAAAAAATTATATTATTATTATTAGTTATTATTTATTTTATTTATTGTTATTATTTATTATTATTATTTATCTGTTGTGGAGGTCCCTGCACTCTCTTATTGTGCTTTACAATATGGACTGCGGGGTTGCAGCATCCACTCAAAAAAATAAAAATAATTATTATTATTATTATTATTATTATTATTATTATTATTATTATTATTATTATTATTATTATTATTATTATTATTATTATTTCAAGAATATAAAAGTTTGGCTCAACGTAGCCCTTGCTGAATAATGTGAGTAAATGAAGCTTCACTATGTAACTGTGCTATAAATGGAGTTAGTTTCAGTTACTCTGTCCCTTTTTCTAATAAATCTATTTATTAGTGGAAACTTAATTGCCTTTTGCATCCTTTTGTCCGAGTAAATTATGTGGAGTAAAAAGATGATCTCGGCAATATTTATGTAAATAATTTTTTTTTTTTTTTTTTTTTTTTTTTTTTTTTTTTTTTTTTTTTTTTCATTTCCCTAAATCACTGGCTTCGATTTTTTTTAAGTACAATTACCCTTCAATATTCTGTTGGTGCTCTATCAAGTCCTTGAAATTTTCTCTTCAGTTAAATATTAATCCAGATATTTTAAAATTAATTTATAAAAAAATGAATGTAATTTTTTGTAATAAAGTGATAATGGATAAACTGATCTTTTATAATAATTGCAGCATCCTGATATGTATGAGAGAGCAGTTTTACGCAAGACTGTTGGCAAGTCTTTTGGAGCACGTGTAGATCTTTGGTCCATAGGTGAGTCTCTTTTGATAGTGTCGCAAGCTTATTTATTAGTACAACTACTCTTACATATTTCATGTATTTGGATGCGAATTTTCACCTCACTCCCTCTTTTATTTTGTTTTTAAAATTTTAAAACATTTTAAGATTTAGAATGATGGTTATAATTAGTTAGGGGATTATAGGGAATTTTTTTTTTTGGATTCAGAATCGGAAATTATTCTGACATACTTCGATAAATAGGAATCTGCTTACAGAATCGGTAATTTTCTTGGAATAGCCATCGCAATCGGAAAGTATTTATACATTGTCCCATCACTAATTATAATTGTAGATATAGTAATAGAACTTAAATATAAGCTATTGTGAAATCCAAAGCAAATGTGCTTTGTGATTAACCTATTTTAAATCTACCTCCGTGAGCAGTTTTAATCATTATTATGATTGTTGCAATTATTATGATGTTTTTTACAATTGCTTAAATATCAAAATAACGGTATTATGTTTGGAGCTCAAAGGACACTAAACCATGTTGCAATTAGTAGCCCCTTTTTAGAAATTTACTACGAACTTATTGTAATAACAATACGGTACATATAAATGTAAAACTATATAATATATTTAATTGTTTATATTATTAAAACAATTTATAATTTGAAATTTAAAATTTTTTGAATAAACTTCACAAATGAAAGGAAAATTATTTTCATGCACTTAGAAATTGTTTTTAATCTTGCATTTATATTGTCAGGTGTTACTCTTTACCACGTAGCCACAGGGCAACTACCATTTCGTCCTTATGGTGGACGGAGAAATAAAGAAACTATGCACTTAATTACTACAGAAAAATCTCCCGGAGTGATATCAGGAGTTCAAACATCGGAAAACGGACCAATTGAATGGAGTAAAGAGTTGCCAGAAACATGTCAACTTTCAATGTAATAATAATAGTAATAGTATAGTAGTAGCATAAATTTAGTCAAATTAGGGCTTTTATTATTTTTTTCCAATCTTTTTTCTTTCTTTATCGTTTTCTTTTTAATTCTGGTCATACTTTTTTTTCTTTATCCTCTTTCACCAGAAACAAGATAGTTAGGTAAAAAAATATGACCTGAGTCGAAAAGTCGAAAAGAGAGCTTCCCTCATACCCCTAAGTGTGACCCCGTCGCAGCTAAAAATCCACCCTAGAGCTTCAAAATATCCCGACAGAGCCTCATGTGGTATCTTGCACAATGTCAGGGTTCATACCTTGGATCAGGTCAATAACCATGCCCAGCCCACTCACAAAACTACTCCATTTACTCCTATTATGAACCATTCTTCTCTCTTTTTCTAACTTCACACTCCTTTCCTTCAGACTCTTTTTACTGGTTCAATCCACTTTTTCTTAGGTCTTCCAACCGGTCCATTCCCAACACACTCACCTCTGTACAGTATACATCCTTTTAACAAACCGACTATCATCAAACCTTTACAACTGACCAAACCATCTTAGTACTCTCATTTATTCTCATTCATGCCTTTTCATACCACACAGCTCCCTCCCTAACACCCTCATACCTCATATTTTTCAATTCTTCTCACACTTATTATGCCTCTAACATTATTTATCCATCTAAACAAATAAACAAACTACACCTCAGATATATACATTTTATTCCACGCCATAGTTCTGCTTCTCTACATTAACACCGGTAACAACACACCATTTTGCACTCAAGACTTTGTTCCCTTGCATTCACCAAAGATTTAATTGTACCAGCCACCTTCCTACCACTCATAACTGTGCTACTTTACTCTGCATCATCCATTCCTTTTTCATCAAACATATAGACTAAGTATTTATACTCGGATACTTGTTCCAGTTTCGTACCATCCAACATGATTTAACATTATGGACTCTTCCTCACCCACCGCCATCAATCACCATACTCTTATCTACCTTTACTTTCAACCCTCCCCCCCCCATCCATTTTACACACTCTGCCAATCCCCTCTACCAATCCTCTCATACTTTCTTCAGATTTACCATACAAAAGCAAATCATATGTGCACAATAAGCAGGGTATCCTCTACTCCCTTCCATTCTCTGTCATTTTAACCCCCTCCCATACTACCCCTACCTTTAATTCTTTTATTGCCCCTTCCATATACTTAAATAATTATTTATTATTTTTATCTTTATTGGATTAAACAACGAAGTATGACTATATGAATGAAGAATCGGTGAATAATACTTTATTTATAAATCAATTTTATTTTATTTTATTTTTTTTATTATTTTTTTTTCCAGAGGTTTATGTAAACTTGTAACTCCTCTTTTAGGGGGCTTGTTAGAGGTAGATCCGCAGAGGATGTGGAATTTCGATGAATTTTTTTCTGAAGTTACAAAACTTTTGAGCAAAAGAGTGGTTCATGTTTTCTTTGTAAACAGAGTTCAACCATTGATCATTTATATGGATTCTGAGCAAAAGTAAGATTTTGTTTTCACCTTTTTTTTTTTGTATATTTAAGGTTTCTTTCACACCTTCATAGAGACAAAATCTCCTGAACTTGGAGAAACTTCATTAGATTTCACTGAAATATTGAAAAATTGAATCAGATTAGAAGTATTTATAGTCGAAAAAAATATGAGAGAGAGTTAGTCTTTTGATTTTTTGTTATTTAAGAACGGACGGAGTTGGAAAAGCAGAAAGAACGAATTTTCTTGACTTGTCGATATTTGACCAATATAAGATATAACCGTTAGGTTATTTGTGTACATCCTTATTTTTTATTTATTTTTAAAAGTTTGTAACTCACGGGCATAGTACTGTTCTGGGAGAGGAACATCTCTAAGTAATTACTACCTAGGTTCTGGATGAGGGTTAACTCCGGCCCTTGCCTTGCGGCTCTCGCTTTACCCAGTGAGTCTGTCTTTAAATTAAATATATAATGCTACTAAAGTCTCTTTCATTTAATAATTATATTTTAAAACTATAAAATTATAATTAACCAAATCAAAGTCTTTTTAAACTAACTAGAAAAATGATCTGTAACATTGCAGAAATATTTTATTAATTGACAAGACTCTAGAGTCTCACAGAGTTACCCAGATTACCTTTAAATCTTAATGACAATGCAAAATGTATTAATATTTGCAGTTCATTAATAATAATAATAATAATAATAATAATAATAATAATAATAATAATAATAATAATAATAATAATAATAATAATAATAATAATAATAATAATAATAATAATAATAATAATAATAATAATAATAATTAATGAATACATACATAATACATACATAATGAATACAGATCTATCAATTATAACTCTACTGATTATGCAATGCAAACACACTTACTATGAAATCCTAATTTCTGCAGTTGTTCCTCTTCTTTCTTTCTTGATTGATCCTTTAAGGAGACTATTCTCTCTTTCTATTAGGTTTTTCTGATCGAGACAAAAGTCTAAAAGACAAAACAATCCAGTTGATTGGTAAGTTCATGGTTAGAATGAGACCCGCCCACAATTGCGAGAAAACAGACATCAATACCACACACAAGCATGAAAGGCGCCACACACACACACTCACAATTACTACAGGATACATTCACACACACTTATCTTGCAGAGATGATTCTTTCTGTCGTCCTTGTCTTTGTAGAATAGTCTCTCTTCTCTAGCTTCTTTTTGTTTTTCTTTTTATTCAATTAGTTGTAATTTTAATATATTTCGTCTTTTCACCTTCTCTTAACTTATTCAAGTATATGTTCTCAAATATATTACTCTTAATTATAATAATCTTAATAATTAAATTAATCTTTATATAAATATATGGTAATATGGAAATATGATGAATCTGCCTGTTATTTTTATCTTATATTTCAAGCTTTTGAGCTTTGTTAGAACTGTCTTTTTAAACATAAACTGTCCTTTAATCATAAAATAATATTTGTAGCGTAAACTGTCCTTTACAGCGTAATGCGTCCTCTTCTACATTCCATTATCTAAAAACAATACATATACACAAATATAAACATATATAATAATAATAATAATAATAATAATAATAATAATAATAATAAACTTCCTTTTAACTTGCTTTATCCCCTTCTCATAGGGTAACACGGGGGGACTACAGGAAATCGAACTTTTAGGCCAGCTATCCCAAGCCGGTCGCCACCATGTGTTCGCAGCCGAGTTTTAATTCTTGCCCCCAGGAAAATAAAACTCAAACTACTACGCGGAGGATTGAACCAGCTTCCTCTCGCATGAGAGTCGGCTAGTCAACCTCTTACGTCATGAGGCGTTCATAATAATAATAATTAATTACTTAACTAGTTAATTAGTTAAATAGTTAAATAAACAAATAAATAAATTAAATAATTTATTAAATAAATAAATAAATATTGATAAATTAATAAATAATAAATAAATAAATAAATAAGAAAATAAATAAAAAAAAAAAATAATGATATAATATAAATAAATAAATAAATAAACAAAAATAAATAAAAATAAATGAAATAAATAAAAAAATAAATAATAAAAAAAAGTAAATAATAAAAAAAATAAAAAATTTTAAAAATAAATATATAAATAAATATATAAATAAATAAATAAATATATAAATAAATATATAAATAAATAAATAAATATATAAATAAATATATACCGTAAATATAAAAATAAATAAAAACAAATAAAAAAATACATCAATATAAAAATATATAAATAAATAAATATAAATAAATATACATAAATAAATAAAATAAAAATAAATAAAATATAAATAAATAAAATATAAATATATAAATAAATAAATATATAAATATAAATAAATAAATAAATAAATATATAAAAAAAAATAATATAGATAAATAAATATATAAATTAATAAATATATAAATAAATTATGAATAAATAAATATATAAATAAATAAATATATAAAATGTATAAATATATATGGTAAGTAAATATATATATATATATATATATATATATATATATATATATATATATATAATATTCTGTATATATATAATTGTCTGTCTATATTATATATATTATATATATTTATATATATATATATATATATATATATATATATATATATATATATATATATATATATATATATATATATATAGGGAGAGTACACGCATACTCGAAGCGTTGAAATTACCTCCCATTTTTAATGGTGCGCCTTTCTCTTTTGCATTCATATTCTTTACACACTCGTCCTCCAGGCAACATATTACTGACCACCAGGGATGCCACGAAAAAAATCAAATTAAAAAAACCAACTGATTTTTTTACTTGATTTTTTTATAAAGAAATCATGATTTTTTTAATTTTATTGATTTTTTTGATTTTTTTATTTAAAATCAAAATAAATAAATTAAATAATTTATATATATTTTTTATCTTTTGTATATTTAAGTGATTTAACTTCAATAGAAGTAAAAAATTAAAATAAAACAATATATTTATGAAGTTTAATAATATTTTTTCAATTTTCAACAAACTATTGGATTGTAACCAGTAAGTCTGAAATATTCTTTAGTGTTGCAGTTTAATTGTTTCCATTGTAAGATTTTGAACTCATAGCTAGGGCCTAGGGTTAAAAATTGAAAATTATGCCCAAGAATGCAGATCTAATTATATTATTGTTTTTGTTATAATGTCGTATAATAGATATGTTAGGCCACAGTATTTAAATATTGTCTACAATTTTAGCACCCTTATTAGAAAAGACAGATATGCTGGAGAGGACGCAACGTAAAGCAACGAGGAGTTAGATTTTTGACTTTGAGGATAAGAATAGGCGTGAAGTTGTCTAGATAGGCCCATGAGGCTTCTTAAGAATTATTCTCATATTTATTATTTATTATGTGTTGACTGGGACATTCTGGAGGCGATATATTTTCTTAAATAATTAATTTTTAATTGGTTGACTGGGGACAGTCTAAAAAGGATTCATGCGGCTTCTTAAGTATTATTCTTATTTATGATGAGTTGACTGGGACATTCTAGAGTGGTCAATGCTGCTTTTTAATTATTAATTATTATTGGTTGACTGGGACAGTCTAGATAGGCCCAGGCGGCTTCTTAAATATTATTGCTTCTTTATTATTTGATATTTATTATGAGTTGACTCGGAAATTCTAGAGGGGCCAATGCATCTTCTTAATTATTATTTTTTATTGGTTGACTGGGACAGTCTAAAAAGGACCATGCGGCTTCTTTAAGTATTATTCTTATTTAATTATTGAGTTGATGGGACATTCTAGAGGGGTCAATGCGGTTTCTTAATTAATTATTTTTAATTATTATTATATATATTATTATTGTTGGACTGGACAGTCTAGAATAGGCCTATGGCGGCTTCTTAAGTAATTATTCTTATTTATTATTTATTATGGTTGACTGGGACATTCCTAGAGTGGCCACTGCGGCTTCTCAATTATTAATTTTTATTGGTTGACTGGAACAGTCTTTAAGGACCATGCGGCTTCTTAAGTATTATTCTTATTTATTATGAGTTGACGGGGACATTCTAGACTCTAGACAGAATTCATTTTCTTTAATTTACTTATTTTTTAATATTAATTATTATTGTTTGAAGGGGACAGTCTAGATAGGCCGCATGCTGCTTCTTAAGTATTTTCTTATTTGTATATTATTCTGATTGGGCCATATGCTTCTTAATTATTATATTTTATTGGTTGACTAGGACAATCTAAAAAGGACCTGCGGTTTCTTAAGCAATTATTCTTATTTATTATGAGTTGACTGGACATCTAGAGGGGTCCATGCGGCTTCTTAATTATTATTTTTAATTATTAATTTTTATTGGTTGACTGGACAGTCTAGATAGGCCCATACGGCTTCTTAAGTATTATTCTTATTTATTATTTTATTAATGGTTGACTGGGACAATTCTAGAGGGGCAATGCAGCTTCTTAATTATTCATTTTTATTGGTTGACTGGGACGTCTAAAAAGGACCACGCGGCTTCTTAAGTATTGTTCTTATATATTATGGGTTGACTGAGACATCTAGAGGGTTTAATGCAGCTTCTTAATTATTATTCTTAATTATTAATTATTATTGGGTTTGACTGGGACAGTCTAGATAGGCCCATGAGGCTTCTGAATTTTATTATTCTTAATTTATTAATTATCAATGCATTGACTGGGACATTCTAGAGGGGCCGAAGCCACATTTTTTAATTTATTATTCTTAATTATTGTTGGTGACCTGGGACATTCAGGTAGGCCATGTGGCTTTCTAATTATAATTCTATTGCATAATTACATTTTTTTAAAAATTAATTCTTAACTTCGGCAGATCTTAATTCTAAATGTAACTAAAGATTGATTCTTCTCTTCTACTGTTCCTTTATATAATAATATTATATATATATAATATATATATATATTATATATATATATATATATATATATATATATATATATATATATAATATTATATATATATTATATAATATATATATAATATAATATATATATTCTTTCTTTTCTTCCCTCCTCTTTGCCCCAAGATTGGGGGTAAGGTGCTGTACACGCATCGGAAAGAAAAGCAGTAGAGGAACATGACAAACGTCGAAAAAGAAAGCCCAGCTTAACGCCCCCTCTGTACCATTAATTAGTGGAGCTCGTAACAGACAGAAAATCCACCCTAGGCTTCATAGGACCGCGACGTACCCTCACTATGGTAAATGTCAAATGTAAGGGTTCATCCCTGGCCCAGGTGGGCCACAACCATGCCACCATCAAAACCCCGCCATTCTCTCCTATCATACGACCTTTATTCTCGGCCTCTGCCAAAACTCACATTTCTCTCTTCAGACATTCGTTCACCGACTCAATCCACCTTCTCTCTCGGTTCTCCCAGCCGGTCGGTTCCCAACACACTCACACACTATACATCCGCTTAACCAACGACTATCATTATCTTTCCACATGACCAAAACCATCTCAATACATAAACTTTCATTTATCCTCATTTACCCCTTCTTCACACCACACCACTCTCTAATACGTTTATTTTCACTTTATTAATTCTTTTCACACCTAGCATGCGCCTAAGATTGTCATCTGAAACAATTGAATCTTTAGATCTTATACTCTTATTCCAGACGCATAAAGTCTCACTACATACAATACCACAGGTAACAACATACCCTCATGTAGACTCTAGCGCACTCAAGACTCTAGTCCCTTTACATTCACAACGATTTAATTGCACCACCTTTCTGCATTCACAACTTTCCTATACCACTCTGCATCATCCGTTCCCTTCTCATCAACACATACTAAATATTTAAACTCAGACACTTGCTCCAGCTTGTCATCATCTAACATAACTTCACACTGAGGACTGTCCCTCACTCACATAACCTTACTCTTATCTAACGTTTACTTTCAAACCCTCCTTTTACATACCCTGCAATCTCTCCACAATCCTCTCAAACTCTCTTCAGACTCGCCAAACAGAACCAAACATCCGCTACTAATAGGTAGGGCACCTCCACTCCTCTCCATTCTCCATCATTCTAACACCATTTCCTGCCATCCCACCTCGAATTCTTTCATAACCCCATCATAATACACATTGAATAACCAAGGAGCATAACACATACCCTGTCTCACTCCGCTATTAATCTAAACCAATCACCTTTCAACATTTATTCTTCCACACGCTTCACTATCGTCCATAAATACTTTTTGATTCCATTCAGAAGCCTCACCAACACTATATATAACTAATACCTGCCATAAAGCTTCCTATTAATTCTATCATACGCTGTTGTAAATCCATATTATATATATATATTTATATATATATATATATATATATATATATATATATATATATATATATATATTATATATATATATATATATCTATATATATATATAATATATATAATATATAATATATATATATTAATATATTATAATTTTTCCTCGTAACGTCACGAATCTGAAAAAATCAAATATCAAAAAATCAATAAAATCAAAAAAATCAAAAATTTTATTACTTTTCTAAAAAAATCAAAAAAATCCCCAACCCTGCTGACCACCATTTATCCACATATCATATAGACATACTTAAAGTACCACCCTCTTCTAGACACACCTTTCTAGAACATCCTACTACTCTATCCTATTGTGGGGGAGAAAAGAATTACCCACATCGTAATGTCCTGCGGTGTCGTAGAAGACGACTAAGGGATGGGGATAGGTGGGTTGGCTGCCCACTACACCTATCTCTTGCTAGGAATCGCTGATGCATGCCTCGGAGATGGTCGTGCATCGCCGTAAACGGCCTTCTAATTTTCGCGAAATTGTATGAATCGTATGGGTAATGGAATGTCAAGAGGAATAAATTGTTGAGGAGAGAGGTGATGGAT